>JAVQJD010016219.1:0-51958 GCA_036023655.1 Nannoperca australis | reverse complement strand
GTAGTATGCTGCAATACACTGCATACACAATGTATTCATAGTAAAAATAAAAAAAACACTTTCAGAAGTTCTCAATAGTTTTATTTTCTTTAGAGGTCTACATCTCTCCATCTTCTCTCCAGTCCCCTCTGGCCCTAATGAAGTATCCTTAAAAGATGACATGGAGTGAAAATGGTAAAGTTTCAGGCTGCATATTTGCATTTACGGAAAATACTGAATGATAAAGCACTCTGACAGTCCAGTGCACTTACCAAGCACACGCAGTAAAACATGTGTTGAAAGCTGGGCATAATTCATTCCGCAAACACTCATGCGCGTACACTAATAGAACTCACCTACTCTGTCTTCATTTGTCTGTGTATAGATGTGTGTATCAGTTGGTCTGTCTATCACTCTCACACACACACACACACACACACACATGCCCTAACACAAATCTGTCCATGAACATACAGTATATGTATATATATTTGCAAAGAGCATGGTCCAGTCAGAAATACTAAACTTGTGGGTAAGACAAATTGGGAATTGTCACCTTTGAAATTCAGTTGCCACCAGGGGTTATACATTTTATCAATCAACGTGACAGGTATGAAATTAAGAGTTTGGGTCAGGGATGACCTATTGGATTGTAAGGTTTAATTTATTGTCTAAACAAGCAAGTAGAGATATCATGGTATATGTCAAATTGTTATTGTGTAACTGATGTTCCCTTAACTCCTCCCCAAAGTGTTTGACTGTTGACGTATCAACCTGACTATTTATCAAATAAAGGAATATTATTTTTTGGTAGAGAGTTTGGGCCTTTTGTATCACCAAAATCGAGTACAACCAAATACAAGAGCAAAAGTATAAGGAATTAATAAACTGACTACATTATTATGTGGGGTTACAGGTGCTGTTAGAAAAACCCTCGACACATCCATTGCATGGGAGCCAGTGTTACACCAGACCCAGATGCTACTAACCATCACATCAAAGTTTAGGTTGTCATTAGCAGTCCCATCCTGCTCTGTATTGGATTTGGGAAACGCAGTTATGTTTGCCAAACTCAGTAGTCTCTCCTCGTCCTCAAATGTATTTTCTAATGTAAAAGTAAAACATTAGTACATTACAACATTAGTAATACTTACAATTAAGCATGCTCTAACCTTTGTGTCCAGGTGAACTTAGTTATCTAGTAAACATCTAAATGGCATCATGTTAAAAAAAAAAAGCAGTCTGATATTACATTTTTACATAACATATACCATAATACTAGGCCTAACTAGCTACCCTTCTTGTTTATTTCCATGCCCTCTACATGTTCAATAACTTGTAAGGATGCTGAATTCTTTCCTGGGACTTGTTAGGTTTAACTTAACTTTTTTGCATCATTAAATGACACTGAAATAGCATCATATCACATTTGTAGCCATAAAATAAATATTTAAGATATTTCTGCAAGATTCTTACTTTAATAGGAGTCAGCCAGAAACTATAAAAACTCAGTTTTCAACCAACTCAGACTCAACTTAGTTAGCTAATGAAAGCTACAGCTACTAACATTCATACTAACAGTCAACTGTTGCTGACTAAAATTAAGAAGCCTGCTTATTCTGTCTACTTCCTTTTTTTAAGCGCTATGGTATGAAATAGTAAATTTGCCACCATAATTATTGCAAACTGTACACATGCAGTGCTAGATTGGAGAGCTTGACAGGCATTCCAACATTAACCATGAGCAGTGGGGCATATGAAAGGTCAATTAACCTCTAGATAGATGCAATCATTACATGTTCCTAGCTTTTTCAAACCACACTGTAAATGCATATGTATATGTAAATACACAAACACAAGCATATCTAAACACATGCTACATTTGCCACCCTGATCGGTACTCTCCATATGCTGCAAGTCAAGTAGAGGTGTGAATCACAAAACTTTCTTTTCTGCATCTGTCGAATCTCTATTGTACACAGTAAAGCTCACATCAATGTTCACAGGAAATATTGTAATGCACAGCGTTGCCTTGCAATTATCTCCTTCCACCGTGTCTTCCAAAGATTACTACTCATTTACAGTTCTGAGCATTTGTCATCCATTGCCTTTCCCATCCACCTCACTCGACATGCAAGGCCAAACAGTAGTAACCCAATAGCCAGTGGTGTGTGTGCACAATTTCCATCTCTCCCTTATTCTGTACATCTCCCCTAAACCTATTGAGATGGTTGCTATGAATCTTCATTGCATCCGGTGGTGTGGAAAGCAGCCCTCTCCCAAATGACTATTGATGATGATGCCACACTCTAAGGAATGTGAACACAGTATGGAAATGGTACGGCAAGCCTGGAGGACTAGAAGGAGGAGGTGTGGGGTCAATGCAATCACCTTAGAGCCTGAATGTACATTTTCATAGACAGGATATAATATGTTACTTATAAATATAGAAATAAAAAGGTCCATAACTTCCATTGGAAATTAAGTTGTCTTCTGAAGATCATGCTAATTTTTTTAAACATTCACAGGTAGCTTCTGGCTCTTATGTGTACTGACAATATTCACTCTCCCACACTGTGCAGCTCATACATACTTCAGAGTGAGACAATGTGTACACACGACTTTCTAAAGCAAGCTGAGTGTGATATGGTAAAGTGTACAGTAGAAAGGAATATGCAACATTATTGTACATTATTTAGTCAACCTCACTGAGTGAGCATGTTTTTTTTAATGCCCACACACCTACCAACTTAGAGGGCAGTCTATCGTGTATCCAACTGTATTATTTTAATATATGCAGCTTTTGGTGTTTTCTAAGTTGTTATCTTATTCTTTATTATGA
This sequence comes from Nannoperca australis, assembly GCA_036023655.1. Taxonomy (NCBI): domain Eukaryota; kingdom Metazoa; phylum Chordata; class Actinopteri; order Centrarchiformes; family Percichthyidae; genus Nannoperca; species Nannoperca australis. The sequence goes on along the minus strand of JAVQJD010016219.1, from coordinate 49,137 downwards.
ATCACTTTGTGAATTCAGTTGTCCTTAAATCAAAATGATTGTCTGATTATCTTTCCAAAGTGTGATGATGATGATTGAGGTACAGTATAAATGCTGTTGATAGTTTGCAGGTGCATGGGTAATTAATTAATGAATAAATTACATGATGGATGCTATAAATAACTACAGCCGTGTGTAACGGACATGCGTAAGGATCACTGCACTGTCATTGTTGGAGGACCCCACAAATGCCATTCAGTAAAAATATGGTTTTTCTTTGCTGTTTGCTGTTTTTTTATTGAGTGTCCGGCAGAGCATACTGAGGCAACATTTTTGCCAATGGTTTTCTCTTTTTAGTTTTATTTACATACACACTTCATATCAACTTTACATGCATCTGGACCTTCTTCTATTACGCACAAACCTCACGTTTTAAAGAAATATCATGCAATATGGCCCAATGCAGTTCTGAGTTATATTTCCCCTCTGGTAAGTGTGAATCTTTTTCCATTTTCACTGTTCTTTTCCACATGGAACATTAGCAGTTATCACTATTCACTATTTGCTATATCTGTAATGTATATTGTACTACATAATATTTTTTTTGTGAGACGTTATAACGTATAAAGTGCTCACATCTCCCAATGCACAACATCAACCGAAGACTTTAATGTGAAAAGACAGACTGACTCTTACAGTCCCCAATACAAACAAGATGGTCAGTGCAGTTTCTGCCCCAGCCTCCACACCAAAGAGACCAATCTTTACCAGCAGCATAAAGTATCACAGTTCTCCTACCAAGGCTACAAAGTCAACTACCACAGGCCATTACAGACTTTGACAGGGGATACAAGACCCTAATCAAGACCATAATACACTCCCAAACGCACAAATCTTCTCATGTAACATGAAACCCAGCAGCAAGCGCCTCTGCTTTATCTTTCTCCCACTCTTCTGTCGTTCCTTGGACTGTTGATGTGGACAGAACGGATGGGTCTCCATTACTGTAATGAGTCTACAGGAATGGCCGCCACGTTTCCCTCATTTATGCCATCTCAGCCCGCGCCTCCTCCAGGGGCTACACTCTTTTCTCTATAATAGCCTACTCAGTCTTCTTTTACTCCCTCTCTCTTTTTCTCTTTGCTCTCATTCCCTTTTTACTATCCCAGAAATGTACAAGCGGTGTGTACATTTGTGTGTGTGCATGAAGTAGAAATGTATCACATGAGTAGGTTAAGGTTAATGAGGAATGCTGGTATGTGTCCAGCTACAAGACCTTCATAGCATGAACACAGGGAGTTCATAAAAATAGCAACGTTTGGCTACTTAAATAGTAAAGCATGATATTTAATTCAGGTATTTTCGGTGGCATGTACGAAAAAGAGACAGACAAACTGTTAATCAACGGAAGAAGAGTTGGGGTTGATATCAACCCTTGGAAATCAAAATAAACTGAGAGGTTCCAGCCTTATTCACATTTGCAAAATTGGTCTGGGGATGTCTGGCTAGGAGATTCATTGTTAATGCAAAAATGAAAAAGAATGTATTTTGTATTTAATCATTACACAGTAAATGCATACATAAAGGGAAATACAGATCATGTGTATTTCTTTGTTTTTGCTTAGGATTTTTAAATCTTACATATATTTGGGGAGCAGATTTTTTTAACTCTGAACTGTTTACTCATTCACTTCAGCTTCATTGAGCATATGCACCAAATAACTGCACCAAGACCAAGTAAAAGTGCAAGTGTATTTATAGTGAGATTTGTAGTATAACAATGCATGCCAACTCAAGGCAACAAAAAATCATGCAAACTTTCATGCAAGAGTTCATTAATGCAGATTTTGATGCCTGGCATTACAAGATGACCCAAAAGAAAAGTGTTAATCATCCAATAATAAGCTTCTTACTTCTTGGCTAGTTGTGAAAAGGCTGTTGCATTAAATTTGAACCCCAACATTATCAGGTTTACTTAAGGGTCAAATAATTAATTTCATACTGCATATTAATCAGTCAATTTATCAGTCAGCTTTAACAAATAACAGATGTCAAGCTTGTTTTAGTGTGTAGTTTTAGTTGTGACCTATGGGGTGTGATCTCTTAAAAGGTCAAGATTACTGTGGAGATTACTGGATTCATCATTGTCTTTTTTTGAGTGGAGATTTCCAAGACCCTAAAACACTTCTTCTCTTTAAAGGCCTTGTCCATGCAACATTTTCAAAACCTTTCATTAAAAAATGTTAGTACTTGACAATTCTGCAAAACCTGGGACTACATTCATTGACAACGTTTTGTATTTCAATGTCAACTTTGGGCGAGTCTATAAGAAGAGCAAGTCTGTAAACGACAACATTTAAAAAGAAATAAAGCTTTACAGTGTCTCCACATGGTTAGGGAAAGATTGTGGTTATGGCCAATAAGCTATTGTCCTCAACTCGCCTCTAGAGCTTATGGGAAACTGTGTACATTAAAGGTAGCTGAAAAAAAGAATTATTGATTAAAAAACAATATCAGATTGTTTCTCAAACAGCTCGCATCCTTATCCTACCACACAGCATACTGTTGTTGTTGTTTCAATGAAATCCCAGAAGTTCTGGGAAGGCTGGACCAGGCGGCGGCCGAGGACGCTCGGCAGAGGCTGGACCAGGCGTAGCAGGCTCTGGGGCGCTGGGCAGTGTAGCAGGCTCTGGGGCGCTGGGCAGTGTAGCAGGCTGTTTTTTACAAATAAGGCACTCTATTACCAAGAATACAACCCTTATAGATCACCCCGGGATATTTGCTATTGAGAGAATTCTGTTTTAACAAACAGGGAAAGTATTGCTTAGTTTATTCTATTGTTTTAATGGGGGCTATGTTGTCTACTAATACACAGGGTGTTAAGAGTGTATGGGGAGAAAGAACTGTTGATCAATGAGGAGAATGGGAGGATATTTTGAGTTATGCCACAAAGATATCAATTTGTACCCTAACAAAGGCAATTCTGCTTAGAGTTTTGCATACATACATATATCCCCTAATCATAGGCATTCTTTTAATCCCTCACTTTCCCTTCTATGTCTTAAATCTAAAACTGAAATAGATACTCTAACCTATTTGCTGTGGTCATGTTATGAATTGCAGAAGTATTGGTTTGTGCGGTGTGGAATGGAAAAGATACTTGGCAAGGAGTAAGAAATGGAACCAGCGTCATTGATTTTAGGTCTCCTAAACGGCAATATAACTGCTGCAGCAAAAGATTATAAAACATTCTAGAAATAAAATATTATTACAATAAATTTGTGATATGGGATTAGTGATAAGGGCTGGTGTAAAGGGATTTTTGAGTTGATTTCTCCAGAATATCTAACTAGTATTCTACACAACAAAACAGATCAATTCTATAGGATCTGGCAGACTTATTTACAAGGTGTCTCCTTTACCCTGTTAACCCAAATCATGATCTTTAAACAAACCTTAACCTTTGAAAGGCAGAGACTAATGATGTCATCCTGTCATATAGTGGCATCAGATCAGTAAGCACTTCTATGTGTCATTCTAGAGGGCATGGACAAACAATTTTATTTTGTTGATTAATTTAGAGTACTTGTTGGGTTAATGTATAATCAGAGGTAAATATTGATATCAGCTCTGGGATGGAACGCAAACTCCCATCTCATGCATGAAAGTTGAACTCCCTATACACTCATCCATAACCACAACCTCCACATCTTTACTTTCTGCCCCGCCACAATGAGCACACTACTTCCTGCATTGGCACTGATCATAGGAACTGGATGTAAAAGGTCATAGTGGATAAACATGAATAAACACCCCTGAAATATTAAAATATCACACTAAGAATTTAACTTTTTAATGTTTTTATTGAATGAGCATTCACAGTCTAGTCTGGAAATCCAACATAAACCTCTAGGCTCATATTTTTGATGAAAGGTTGCAATTTGTATCAGGTAATGCAGTCCATGTGATAGTTTTCAAATGTGTTTAAGAGGTTCTCTGCCTTGTCACAAATTGATTTGCCACAAACAGTCTGCTTTTCTCAAAAGAGAACTGTTGAAGTGATGTCCGCAATGAGTAAAAAGCTCAGGCCTTTGGTAGCCTTGCTGAAAAAGGCTACGAAACATCTCATTGTTTATTAGAATGACTTTAAAGGCTGCAGATGAAGAAATAGATCTGAGTTTTTAAGCTACACAGACCCATGTAGACCTATGTCTATGTCAGTTACATAACTAAATTAGCAATTATAAGCAAGGTTCTGAAAAATCTGACATTTCATGGAAATCAAACATTACTGTTGGTTTATTGTCCAAAGATGTTTTTTCAGCATTTTGTCTGTGGTGAAAATGATTTAACCTTTCTGTACAAGGCAAACATTGCATAAGTATGACGCTCACCACCAGTCACATGTTTGAACAGTGTTGTTTGTATAAATCTGCAGAGCAGTAGGTTAATTCACTTCCTTTCTTACAGCCCTTTTACGTGCTGTGAAATGGATCCATAAAGAAGATTACCCACAAAGACAAGACTGAATTGCGTTATCATAGCAATAAGGTGTTGTCATGGTGTATTTAAAAAAAAAATGTTTTTCTGAAGTTGAATATGTTTTTGTTTTGTTTTTTCCTGTGCTGTGCAAAATGGTGGTTTGTTTTACAACACAACGGTAGGGATGTGTGTTGTGAATTTAAATCTTTTAGAAAATACCCATGTGAAAAATACTGGTCGAACACTCTCTATAAATACAGAATTTAATAAAGGAGACTAGAGATGCATGACATTTCACTCCCAGAGTCCTCCAATTCCAGCAGTAAGGGTTTAAATGCTATTGATCCAATTTTAGCACACAGAGATGGAGAATTTCAACCAAAAGTTTCTAAAGTCCTACAAAATCATGCCTCTCAGGTACCTTTTCAATAGCGTGAAATCCTTCCCAGCCTTTTCATTGTTTGCACTCAAGATGAATGCAGATATTACACAAAGCAACAGTAAACACACATAAGCATAGGCTCTATGTCTGCAGCGTTGATTTTGTTTTTTAGATGTATGTATTTAATTTGTAAAAAAAAAAATTTGAAAGTGCATTCACTGTATTGTGATTCTATATAACATTTAAACTCAATCATAATATAAATTGATGGCACATGGTAATTTCTCCCTGAGGTACGGGGTCTCTTGAGTAAGATCAACTAATTAACTCATTGCCAGAAGAAGTCCTTTTATCAAATTTCTCACTCTAATTGGAAGACAGGATGTTAATTTTCAGTGTTGCATAACAGGCACAGCACATGCAGTTCAAGTAGTGATTGCAATGTGTTATCTTTGCCAAACAATGAGCCAACATACTGAAAAATAATTAAGAAAAATCAAGTCAAAAGATTCACTCATAATATTAAACTTGTAACAGTAATAATAGTCGTTGTTAAAATCTGTAACAACGTTAAAAAGATCATACTTTCATGGTAATTCTATAAAAGCCTGAGATTGATTACCCACAAACATAGTGATTGATGCTCACCATTTTTCAGGTGTGCTGTTCAGATTAAACAGTGTTATCTTGCCTGTAATAACACACTAAAATGTAAGAAGTGTTTATGTAACACAAGTTATGTTAATAAGTCAATGGACAGACATAGCTTATTTCATCTTGAAACAGCATGCATTTTTTACACTGTTTCATCTACCAATCAACTTAACACATGCCTTGAGATGAATGAAATCCATTATCTTTCCTGCACTTTGAAGGTCAGCCAACTAACTTTTAAAGTTATTGTCCAAAAAAGGACACAGCAGTGGTGGGAAAACATTTCCACTTTCAAGAGCTACCTCACTGGATGTCTGAAATTTCTCATTTGGAGTTGACAGGGCTGCTGGGAGCAGTGCAGCATCACTCAGGGACAGCTCTCTGGCTGTGGCTCCTATCTCTCATTTTCTCTCTCTTCTCTGAAAATACACCCCCATACCTTCTCACATAACCCAAAGTAAGCCAGGCTGCGCAGCAGTGTGGGCTCCCCACTCACAACAACACAGCGGGCTGGCAGGCTCACAACAGAGAGGTAGTATAGCTGTTCTTCACCACAGTATCATTGTGCTGAGTGATGTATATTTGCTGCTGTAAAGCTGTGACTGCAAGGCCTGATGTTGGTGATTGTAGTATAGCCTTGATTGGTAAAGAACACGGTGTAATTCTACAGTTTTATCAACATAGAAACCGTCATTAGAATTAATAGAAATGGTCTTAACTAGGTAGCAAACTGAATGACAGGATGAGTGATGCAGAACATTAAGCTTGTAGGATGTGGTTACAGAGTCTTGATCTGGTGAAGAATTTGAGAGAAAGGTTTGGTAAATTTTCTAATGACATTTCCATGAGCCATGGCCCATGACAATGCCCTTTAGTCCTCAGACATTCATGAAGTAATTAATAGCTGACTTAGAGGGATTATACTACATGAACGTGCCTTTGTTTTGGTGACCTTGGAGAGGTTGACTAAGCTCTCTAATTGAGTGGTTGTAAACACTATTGTTCCCACTCTGTTCCAATGTCAATTTGCTCATGTTTGTTGACAACTTCTCGCACAGTATCTTCAAGTTTTCGCACTACGAGTGAAGGTATTATGACTATTTCTAGAAGCTATTTGGCACCACAAGACACTGCTTCAGATCAGGGAATGGTGCTTATAATTAATGTATTCAAACCAAAGGAAGGAAAAATAACATTGCTTGGAAGTCACATGTAATATTAAAATCGTGTTTTCAGTGTTCTCTTGTCTGTAGCACTCTGCACAGCAGCAGGAAAAACGATACTAAATATTCATACTTTAATAGTATTTCTGCATTTTACAATGGGATGATGGATTTTCCTGTCTATGCCCTCCTTGAAAACCCAGTTTCATACATATTTAATAAGGTCCTCTAAACAATTTTAACATTTTGTCATCTTCAATGATGCATGCCATCAAACTCATAGGAATAGTGCTTCAGTCCACCCCCATTGTCTGCACCACCACACCACACCCAGTTTGTTAGACTGCCAACTTTCACAGGTCTGTATTTATTATAAAATTGTTTAACCCTGGCTCAAGTGAATGGCTGCGGTCCCAAAGCACCTATAATGGAGCATGTTTATATGATATATTAGTAAACAAAGACATGAATTTGAATGATATGATTACTCCCCTCAAAAAACATGTCTAGAGAGTGTGGATGCGCCTGAGCTAAGTGGGGTACATTAATCACAACATCCCTGAGGCGGTTTCAGTGCATGCTAAAGCAAATGTTCATGTTCATTGACAGCGGAAAAAAATAAATGTAGATACCACACGTTATGGAGATAAATCAATACACAAATTAACACTATGCTTGCTGATGACATTTAATACAATTGTACATTTGAATGAATTTGAATGTACTGTTGAATGTTTTGTAGCCATGAAAAAAAAAATGTGTTCACCCACCTTTTCATGTGGAAATGAGAACTGAGTGGCATGCAGTGCAATGGTCTAAGATGACAGCAAGGAAAAATATGCAACCCCCTATTTGTTCATACCTATGAATGTGTGCATCCTTATGTATGATGGCCCGAGACATCGTCCTGGACCCAAATTAACCTGTGCTATATTACTGAACAGCTTGTGACAGTTCATTTTGTCCTGACAGAGACACTATAACTCTGCTGGAAGGGAACCAACTGAGAGAAAACATGGAAATTGACACTTAAGATACAATGGCAGTCAGCATTCACACCATCACCACTCTCTCTGTCTATGTCTCTCTCATACACACACACAGAGTTTTGTGTCAAGCACTCAGATGTCCTCCTCTGGAAAACTCACAATTAATTCTTATAATAGGATTTTGCTCCCCCCCCCTTTTCCCTAAATTGATCTTACTGCATTGGTCACAGGAAAAGATAACCTTTGATAAATTAACAATTACAAATCATACAAAAACACGATGGAGATAATATTAAATAGTCAAAAGTATCATTTGGTCTTTTTCTCAATCTGCAGCCACAGGCTTTCAGATTGCCCATAAAAGCAAATCCTCATTAATTTGGATAAGAGGATGAAGCAACTGCTTAAATATGTTCAATGGAATTCCTGACTTTTAGGTTTTATTAATTAAAGAAGTGGGACTAAACCTGCTCACCTATCTGGACTTAGACATTTGCAATGACCTGTCTTATTCCAGACATAACCCAGAACCATGAAGTTCGATTATTTATTTTACTCCTAGCTTTATGGCTGAAATTAAAATGAAATTATTTTCTTTCTCTGGTCAGCCCATGATAGCTTGTGATGTGAACTTTTATTCTTATTGGACTTAACTAAAACACTTTTTACAAAGTTAATTTTCATCAGTCTTCTGCTGTCACATGAAATAATTCAAATTCCATGTTATAATAGCACTAACTCAATTTTGCCCTTATCTCAAGGCCAAGTGTTGTGTAAGTATTTGCATTAATGAGTTGCAGTTGTAGTATAATACAGTTGCATTATAGTAATCATCATGAGATCAACATTTTTGTGTCCAGTACTTTAGTTTAGCAAAACTAATGGCATCCCCCATCAGCCTCAGCAGTGCTTTGGGTTCAGTGCTAATTAGCAAATATTGGCATACTAACACGCTAAACTAAGATGGTGAACATGGTACATTATACCTGCTAAACATCAGCATGCTGAATGCATTTAGCATTTAGCTCAAAGCAAAGCGCATTACAAGCTCACAGAGCTGCTAGCATGTTGTTATCAACAACAAACTACATATCCAATAATAGTTTTGTCTACTGTTGTGTCTGTGACTGGGAACACAAAGAGAGATTTCATACCAAAAAGACCTCTTGATTTGGAGACTGTCATTGCTTCAAAATGATGCATTTTTTCACAGATTGTGAAGTCAGATTATTTTCTTCTTTTTTATTTACATTGTAGTCATGTTAGGAAGGAATCACTTTACAATAGTAAAGAAATGACCAAAGTGACAGGTCACTTTACTACAGTTCATGTAGGCTATACAGTGGTGACACATTTAGATTTTAACAGCAGAATGTGTATGTGCTCAATAAATCAAACAAAGGCTTTATTTTAATGGATACACAGGGTTGCATTCAAATGCATCTTTGACTGATGAGACTGTTGCAAATGATATATAAATAAAGTTATGTAATAATAAAAGTTTGAGGTCTGTCCATTGACACAATGATGAACTGAGATAACTCACTAACTTTTGACCTCACTCTAACTTTTAACTTCAAAAACAAAAAAAGGTCATTAATTGCTTTTCCTCCCACCCATGTGGCTGATTTAATTTCACATAAGAGCCTCCTCTCCCAGTTGGAATCATTTCAATCAAAAAGCCTCTACTCCCCCCTCTCTCTTTTGCTTTTCAACTCTACTATTTATAAAAGTCCCCATCAAACTTTCTGAAATTACAGAATTGCCAGCGAAGAATTTTACTTTCAGACTATCAACAGCGGGCTGTCCTGAATTTTTGTTACACTGTGTCCTCTGCCTCACAAATTGACTGTAATATAGTTTAAAGGATGAGTATTATTAGGTATGTCAGATAATGAAACTCAAGCTAATACACATGGTATTCACAGCTGCCAATGCCTTAATGATAAATACTGTAAATAGACAGGATTCAGAGGACAAGGACTCTACTGAATGTGTGTCTGCTATCCTATAATCAAGTTCAAATTCCATTAACAGAGCCCTGTCTTCAGCAAAATGTCTCCCTCATTAAAAGATTTAGAGACTGCTCCGCTTTCCTGAATCCACTCCCACTCGAAAACATGCTCCTGCCTAATTCATTTACCCATGCTTCCTATACACACCAACAGTATAATTGCAGTGGTAATGAACGTGCAAAAGAAGCAAATTGGGATGGGAATAATATTAGCAACCCGGCAACGCTCACTGCTCCTTCTAACCTAACCACCATCTCTCGGTACATGTATTCACAGACCCCCACACAAACACGCTACCACAAACTGATACAGCTGCTCTCTGTCAGCACAGCTCAGTTTCCTGGTAGGCCTGGTTCAGGTAGCTGTTTGCCAGTGTGCAGCTGGCACTCTTGAGGCCTCAAGCGGTCCACAGGGATCTGTCTGCCCTCTGCAGTCCGCTATGCAAAGCTACAGCTGAAGGTCACACCACTGAGGTCACATGGTTTTTAAAAAATAAGCCCATTACATGTTTATCAACAACAGAAAGAAAATAGGGGGAGCTTTCAAAAAGCAATTACCCATGATATTCCAAAAGTAGCATAATGGTATCCATTTTTCATGGGGGGGTTAGAGGCTGACATTAGAGCCAAAAAAGAGAGCAGTTTTGATCAGAGGCTCAAAAGGATAAATGAGAGTGAGTATGAAGGGATGGATAAACAGTCCAAACCTTGAAGTAAATACGTTTCAAAGAGACGAGTGAATCATACCATCACATTAGAGTTTGGAAGTGAAGATCAGCACATAGTGTGCTTCAGTTATGGGAGTTAAAATTTTAAAAAGTGCAGTATTTCGTCAGTATAAACACTGTTTAGCAAGGTTAGCACAATATGTATCAAAAAGTGTCCCAATTCTGAGTCTGCTGCCTCAGTAGCGGCACTGTGAGGTTGTCAGCATACTAACTATAAAGCTAATTCTGGGCCAATTGTTTTGATCATTTGAAAATAAATAAATCTAAAACTTAAAGTTAAGTTTTGATCTTGAACTTTGAAAAATACAACAATGTACTCAAAATAAAGTGTTGAAAACCTTTCTTTTGGTTTAAATTTAATTTTGATTTAAACAAATCATTTATTTTCGTTTTTCACTTTCATCTTTTTCACTGCCACATGAATATGGTGTATATAGTGTTCACTCATACTTCTTACATGACCTACGTTTCATAAAGGCACTATGATTGAGGAAGGTCCTCAGCCATCTTTGTCACTCATGATTTCCCGCCCCTCTCAGTTGATGCCACGCCTCCCACGTCTGATCAGGGCCAGAAGTCTAAAACCGAAAAAATTACATTTGAAACTGTAAAAAAAAATAAGACCTAAAATATCAAAATATATATGAAAGTGAAAAATTTTAATAAATTATTTGTTTACCATGTTCACTATCTTAGCTTAGCAAATAAGCTCATTTAGTTTTATCAATTAGCACTAAACACAAAGTACAGCTGGTGCTGATGGGGATGTCAATAGCTTTGCAGCTTTTTGGTCATAAACCGATGAATTGGACAATTTTAGATTGTTTTACATCATCAAAGTCAGTAGACTCCTGTGGGGACCATGACTATAATAATGCACACCACAGGAGTCACCAATACCCAAGACACGAAGTTAAGATATAAATAATTATATACAGTTACTGCAGAAATAAAACTCTAACCACTAAGCCACACAGACATATTTTGAGACAAATTATTATACTGATCTATAGAGAACAAAATTCCTTCAATGCACAGTTTATTTTTTTGCTAAAGTTTTTTCACCAGTATCCCAGTTGCTTTGGATCAAATATGCCCCACATTTTCTGCTGTCTTTGCTCATAGGTATAGCTCTCTGTTCCTCTAACCCAATTAATGTTGTGCACTTTGCATATAATGAGGCAACAGCTCCAACTTCATGTTAGCTGGCATGTGCCTGCTTCTCAGAGGAGGATGCAAGGGCAGGGATTAAATTACATTTGCTGCATAACTATTTATCTTGAAATGGATCATGGCAGAAATTAGCGTCTTGGCCTGTGTGCAGTAATGGAAATACTGTGAACATTCATGGGCTTTACATATCCTCCTATTTCTGTGACTTGTTTTTGTTTTTGTTGTTCCTTAGATAAAGACCATAATGTTTTTTGTCTTTTTTTCAGTCAGTCTGTCTGCCTGTGTGTTTAAATCTGCCTTTGTGTTCACCATAGTATCCTGACATACTATGAAAGTAAAAACAATTTTATGCATGCATGCTCATCCGCAGCCCATTCAGTGTAATGCAATGCAGGCAGACATGATTAATGGCTATTTGCCCCCTGCATTAGAGACGAAAGAGAGGACAGTCCATTTGCTGTTAAAAAGGCTGGAAACCTTGTCTATCCAAAATAGTTGTGTTTTACTGAGTTGTGGGGATTTTAAACTAAGTGTCTGGCAGCAGCTCTGAATTCTTACTCACCCAACCTTGAAAAAAATAGCACACTGCAGCATGATTACGCCTCTCACATTTTCACAAACTGTCACAAAAACAACAAGCAGAGGACACACATTGCTTGAGGGAAAAATATGCATACTAAGATATTGTTTCCTTTGAAAATACATGGGAGACCTTTAGCTTTGGTATCTTGCCTTTTGAGTGTTGTTTTTGCAATGCTAAGCACAGCAGCATGTCTTGGAGTAGGTTAGAGTAACACTGTCAGTACTGACGGAAGAACATTAGTCAGCTATCGCTCACAAGTGACAAAACCAATTAGGGTCACCTAGAGAAATTTGTTTTAGGCTTGCAATTACATAATGCTTGATAAGCATTATAGCTAAGGCAAGGTGTTTTGTGTGTGTGTGTGTGTGTGTGTGTGTGTGTGTGTGTGCGCGCGTCCACTGTGTGTGCGCCCACGTGTGTGTGTGTGCGTGTGTAGAATCATCTGAGGACTTATAACATGATTCCCTTTGCAAGGTTGAAAAAACTAATATAAATCTTCTATCGGTAATTAATTTTCAACAAGGCGCAAAGGTGTGAGACACCGAAGCTTAATGTAACCACCTCCTGATTATGAAAACATTTCTCGCTGCATCTGCATCAAACACCAGTTCAAAGGTATGTAGTTTGTCTTTAACTGTAGAAAATGTCTTTGACATAGGCCGCATAGATGTATAAAATACTTATATAGTGTCAGCTGTTTAATTGGCTCACAAAAATTATAAGAACGCACGTATTGGAATATGTCCACTCCTCTCTTTTCACACACAATAACAAATACACTCACACACACAAAGTCAGCATTGAGCATTCAAGTAAACTATTACCCGTCACTGAAACATGTGGATTCAATGCTGAATTGAATTTCCTTGGTAGTGCACTTAAACTCCAGATGTTAATACGAATCCTCTCAAGGAGGCTTGAAAACAGGTAGAGAGCCATGCTGAAACTAAAGGAATCCATTTTAACTAAGAGAACTATTTAAACTAATTACTTCTGTTAGATGGTTGCAACCATCTCGCAAATAGTGAGTGATTTAAGGTAACCCTACAAACAGTGAGTGTTTCTTTCGCCAAGTCTGTATCAGTTTTGGACTAAGGAGGGACCACAGCCATGTGGCTGCTTGCTGTTCATGCTTAATTAAATTTGTTCATCGACCACCTCTGTAATTAAACTCTAGCGTATTTTCTTTTAACTGTTGATCATCTCTTGGGGGCGGACATCCCATTGGGATCAGCATGATCTCCAATGGAAGGAGGTGTTTTTTACCCGTTCCCACTTTTCTATGGTTTAATTCTCAATGTAGACAGAATAAAGATTATCCATCCATCCATTATCTAAACCACTTAGATAACTGCTATCCTTTAGAGGGTCGTGGGGGTCTGAAGCCGATTCCAGTTGACATTGGACACCCTGGACTGGTCACCAATCAATCACAGGGCTGACACATACAGACAGACAGACATTCAAGCCCCTAGTCAAACCTGTGGGCAATTTCATCAAGTCTTTGGATTGTGGGAGGAAGCAAGAACACACACAGGCGCAGGGAGAAAATGCTAACTCCACACAAAACGCTGTGAGGCGTAAGATATTTGCCAAAACTTTTAGTTTTCACCTTATTTCCAGGTTTGAGAACTCAGTCAAGTATCTCTGGGAATTATGTCCATATTGGGCAATTCTGCACCTCTCAATATACATCTATCAGGGCTAAGAATTTAGAGGCTGTGTCATGGAGCGCCAGAGCATCTCCAGAACCATGCAGACGATGTTCCACCAGTCTGTGGTTGCCAGAGCTATTTTCTTTGCTGTTGTGTGCTGGGGCAGTAGGGTGAGGGGAGTTGACGGCAGTAGAACCAACAAGCTCATCAGGAAGGCTGAATCTGACCTGGGGGTGGAACTTCATTCTTTGGTGGTGGTGTCAGAGAAGAGGTTACTGTACAAATTGTGGAACATCATGGACAATGACTCTCACCCTATTGGATGTCCTGGTTATGCGTAGAAGCACCTTCTGCAGTAGACTGTTAATACCACAATGCAACAGAATGCCACAGGAAATCCTTTTTTCCTGTGGCAATCAAACTTTACAACTCATCTACCTCATGCAGAGATGGACAGCAGAGACAGGGTTTGCTGACGTGGCTCCAGCCTACATTCTAGCTCAGTTCATTTAGTCTCTGTCTTTCTCCCTAGTTTATTGTCTCTCTGTAGATTTTAATCATTACAACTCTGTGATTTATGGGACATATTGTGCATGTAATATCATGGACAGTCATTGAACATTTAGAATAAACCAAATACACTTCTATACCTGTACTTGAGAACTGTACATGACTATATGCAAATCACTAAGAAGCAATCTTATATGTGTATATTTTGGTTTTTGTGGATTTGGGATATCTGTTTACTGATATTTATATACTTGCACCCTTATTGATATTTTCTACTTGCACTCTGTCCTACTGCTGTACAACAATTTTCACTGAGATAAATACATTTCTCTTTTATCTTGTCTTTTCCCTTACAACCCACTATAGATTACCTGTCACCAAACTGCAGGCAGACAAAGTTAGAGAAAGTGCCCCAAAAATCAGTTAATGTAGTTTTAACTATACTGTAGAAGCTGATAATTATAAAAACATTGGCCCTCAATTTAAAAAAAAATCTGATTTATTTATTATCAGCATTCTTATCTGGCAATAGGGTAGGAGATTTTCCACAACATAAAAGCGACACTGTAGCCGTGTGTGTGTGTGTGTGTGTGTGTGTGTGTATTTAAGCTTGTTTCATTTGATTGTTCTATATTTCAATCAGTAATCAAAATTTTTATAGTAAAGCCATTTATTGTTTATCATTTTCACAAATGCTGCATTTATTCGAATTATATGTAACTGCCAAAACAAAAGCGGCTGCAAATGCTTTTTAATATACAGCATGTTGAACAGACATAGCTACCATGTTCCAGTGATTTTCCTGTACCAACATATTTTCAATGTCTGTGATATGAACTTGACAAGCATTCTGCTTGCTATGTACTCAGCGAGGGAATATGCAGTAAAGGAAGAATCATTTTAATCCCAACTGAGGTTCCGTGCTGTAGAGTCTTATTAATATGTAATATTGCTTGATTACTGGGTCTAGGAGGCTTAGTTTGTTTGCCCAGAATAGGGTGATCATCCATGACAAGCAGGTGTATCTGCCATTCTCCAGCTTGCTACAGCATTAACAAGATCCTCACTTGGGTGCCAAACACAGAACATCAGACACAAGGGAGTTGAGGGCTGCTGACTGAAGCCAAAGGGCCTTATGTATATGCAATTTTGGCCATGTCATTGCTAGGAAAAATGATGCATGACATGTGTAAAAACATGTGTTTTCAAAGCTTTCATCTTGATATTTTACAAAGGTCAACCTGCATTAAAAAAGGAATAATGCTTGTATGCGTGTTAAGGGTAGCAGACATTTAAAGATGACTCATATTTTCACAGTAGAAAGGGGAGGTTGGAGCAGATGTGCATAGAAAAGAAGAGAGAATGACAGTTGTATGGAGGTTTTCTGGGATCCCAGTATTGGCCAGGTGAGAATAAATTTTCCGTGTTCACATTTGTTCCATGTGCTTACCCGTGTGTGCCAAGTTCAATTCACCATCGATTCAGCTCCCTTGTAGAATGGATAGAATACAGCTGAATAAAGTAGTATGCAGTGATTTAAACTGCCTACACATGATCTCTAACAGTCTGCAGCTTAATGTATTTCAGTCCTCTCATAGCCCTGTATCAGCACTTGGTATTACCTTCAGTGTGTAAGTGAAAAGCCTTCTTCCTGGCACCATCAAAGGAGGGCTAGGACTTCTGAATCCTGCCTGTCAAAATTCAAATGAACCCTTTGGGAGCAGTGTCATTCATCTCTCCTCAGTCAATAGCTGGCAGCTCTGTCCCTCCATTGATTATCAACTGCGAGGGAGGCGAAGAGGGACGACAGACAGGCTTTTTGTTCCCTCTACTGAAGGAGTACTGCCAGCTAAATAGCTCGCCACCATTAAAATCTCAATACATCAGCTGGAGTTTACTTTATGGTGGAGCCCAGCTGTTATCTAAAGTACTTGATGAAAAGGAGACAGAAGAGGTCCACATGCATAGAGATGCTTATGGTGCCAAAAATGGATACCTGCTTAATTTACTTTTTACTTAGTTCCTCTCTTATTTAGTGCTTCCTAAGTCTGTCATCTGCTTGTTTTTTGCATTCAGGAATGGTTTGTCTTTTATCCACAAGACAAGGACTTTACTTTGTGATTAGACTTGTATTTGTTTGCAAAATAGAAATTACTTTTAAATATATAAGAAGTGATCATTCCACATCAACAGAGGAATTGCTCATCTGACAAAGTAGAACCATCATACAGGGGTTGAGTTCAAGGTTATAGGTTAAAGACAGCTCAGTGGCAAAGGCCAACGAAAAGGTCAGTGCACATGTTGCACTTTAACCCCACAGATGATTGCTCATCATGATGAATTAAGTCTCCTTGACAAAGCAAGGAGCCAAGTGGACAAGGGTAGAGCCTGGAGACATGAACTTCAGCTCACTCTGTCAACTTCCATAGCCTCCTGCAGAATGAATAAGTTAACAAGCTGTCATAACATTAGCAAGCAAATATCTGGAGATTTGGATTCCAAATGCATCGCCCCGACTTGCCAGTGTTATGCTGAATACGCCAACGGTCCCAACAATGTGACCTGAACACAAATAGAGTTGGTGAAAACATACAAAAGTCCACTGTCCAGCCTGTCAGCCTTTTTCTACTAGAACTTTTGTGACTATATGAATATAACATTTCAATCATACAAAAACAAACGGTGAATTCCTCCACAGCAATGAGACACGGTAAAAAGGAACTGGGAATGAGGTCAGATTTCACCCTGCATTCATCCAGCAAGGCAGCGTACCTGTGTTTAATGTGAGCAGTATACAGAAAGAGGGACATTAATGGATAGATGCAGCAAGTAATTCAGGCACTGCATGGAACCTAATGAGGGATAGAATTCAGAGAAACCAATCTTATTTTCCCCATTGGTGCTGCCAGGTTTTTTCATAGAGCTACACTGCCCTCTGAAAGGTCTGAGAGGTACTGCAGCATAGGTTTGGCAACACTCAAGCTCTGTTAATGTCCTTTTTTGTGTATTCTAACAATTTTGATACAGTAAAAGCCTTATTGTGTTAGCACTACTGACCAGTACATTCCATTGTCTGCATAAAGACATGTTGCAAAAAGGTTTGCCACACAGCACAGCCCTGAAATATGCCTGAGAGGAAGCCAAGGAAAACACAAATGTGAATTGATCTCTCCAATCAACATGATGAATGAGGAATGCCAGGCGTTCTTTCTGCAATGCCAGATCGCGCTCTGCGGTATTGTTCATTCCACTGTGTTTTGAGAGAGGATCTGGGTTTTGCAGTCGATATGCCTTTAGCCATTAAGTGAGGCAATGCTGTCATTACACAGGTTGACGGTATTTACATGGAGGTTTTTGCAGATTTGTTTCTCCAGTCTCTTTTTGGATTTATCTAACAGAACGAGGAATGCGATCCTGGTGAATTAAAACATTTTTTTGCACATAACTGAATGTGGGTAGTCTGCAATCTTGCATCTCAGTGTTTCTTTTCATAATTTTTTTTAAGGACCATAAATGCAGTGAGAGGAACAGTCAGGCATGAGCATGGTGATAGGTTGCATGATGATGTACCTCTTTGATGGGTGATTATAATTTCTTTTTAAACATTTAAAAATGATACACCTTCAGATTTGTAAAAGAACTTTAAACATGCATGAATGCCAGAGCTGTGTTTTTTTAAAGTGCAGATCACATTCAGTATACTACAGTGCATCCAGTACATCACCAGAATCAGAACCCAGAATCAGAACCAGATTTATTGCCAAGTAGGCTTACACATATAAGGAATTTGTTCACATAAATATTTGCTTTTTATCACAGAATTATTCTTGCCACCTGTTCTGAGAAATTCACAGTATTGATATTAAAACAGGTCCATACAGTATGAGGTCTAAATTTGTGTCTAAATGTAATACTTAATGCATATTATTTCATCTCCAGTCCTCGCAATCTCTAGACAACAGGGTGAATCACAGCAGATGGTAACATCTGTAAACTTTGCCACAGATTGCACAACACTGGAGGATCTCATTATCTGTGGGGTCCATGCATTGCTTTTAATACTCTACAGAAACATGGTATTTATCTCTTTGTCATTCTCACAGCTTCACTGGGCTGCAGGTTGCATTTCTGCACTTTTACAGTAAAGGAAAGTTTGTTTGTTTTTACAACCTGACTGCTTTTTAAATATAATTTATTTATATTACATTCCCATTTTTATGATAATATTTTACTCCTCATCTTTACTGTGGTGACTTTGAGCAGCAACACCACAGAGTATGACAAACATGTTCAGCTCAACTGAACTATCTAAAATATTGAGCGTGAAGTTGAGCATCCACAAACTTTCCATTACCATCATCTACAGAATTATGGCATGCTTAATAGTGTACATTGTATATTTACAGTGTTACAACGTTCGCTTTTGCTTACATTTCACCAACAGTGGGTTACAAATATCAGTTCGGCAGGCCAATTTCGTGGACAGGTGATAAATTGTGGCAAGAAACTCAACTATGATCGCTAGTGGAAAGGTGCATAATGTCAAGAAGTTGCACAACACAGAGAATAATCAGACAAACTGGAGCATATTTTAAATTTCTGAGTATAAATTTGTGTGTGACAAGAAAATCTTGTGATTCTATTAATTACACAAATGTTTAGCTAACTGTAACGTCATCTTATTTGGCCAAATACAAGTCCATCTAAGAATAAGAATTATAAGACTATTATCCATTGTGAGGTGTGGTGGTAATTAACAGCAGATTTATGGAATGAGATAGAATTATATTTATTATTTTCATTATATTCATCTGTGAATGACTGACTGTTAGTGTCAGCTGTGCCAAAGTCCAACTTGCAAAACGCTTCAAAAAAACATTAACATTTAAACTGGAAGTCTTCTTAGAATATAATCTCATTTAATAAAACCAAGGGGACTCAAGTGTGTTGTAAAGTGGCAGTGGTTAATCTGTTTAGTCTGTATACTTTAACATGAAGGTTGACGCTTATATGAGCAATGCTGCACTATTGATTTTGTGATTCCAACAGAGCAAGAGCAATCGAAGGGTGTCCTTTTACCTTGTCAGATGTCACGTAAACAGAGTACTTTTTCTCATACAGTTTGTCTTTCATTCTCAAGAGGTAATGTCACAGTGAATGATCCTTTAACGTTGATCAATTCTGCCACCTGACATAATCATGAGAACAATTAACTCCTGTTCTAGCCCTGGAAGGAGACATGAGGGAGAAGCTAGTTCTGTGGACAGATAGGCTTTGTTCTGAGTGCTGGTATGTGTGCCAAAATATTCAGTCCCAATACTATTCTGCAGCCCGGTTTGTAATGTGTTTGGCACTGTTATCAAGTGGGCTCCAGATTTCTATCCACCCCACTAGAGTGGCTTTCAAACTTCTCTGGGAGCCCTTTTGTTTTGTGACCCACACTAATTTAATGGACTATTGTGAGGGCTAACAGGCTAAATTTATCCTGTTTTCTACTAACCTGTTATAGTGTTCAGCTCATCACACATTGCAGAGACCAGAGAGGGCTCTGGCAACATTGCATGGCCATAATTTTGATATAAGCTTATACAGAATAATTTCCTGACCCAGTTTAATCTCCCTATGAGTCATCTTTGGGTTTCTACCCAAATGCTCTCTAGCATGTTAATTTTGCATGCAGATTCTGATGGCAGCCAATTGTCTGTGGTACATTAATTATTATTTCATATTACACACAAGTGATGACACTAGCCTCCAGATGTACCTCAGGGGTGTGTTAATAGGAAAGAAAACAAAGGGAAATTACAGAATAATGTACAGAGTGACTTTTACTCTCTTTTATTATATAACCACATCTCCACAAATGTATCCAAGCATTCACACACCATTATTTCCTAATACTCTCTTCTGTGTGAGCTTGGCTGGACACATTACTTCTCTGCGTGGCATCTTCCCATAATCATCTTATGCTTTCCGACTCTCTCACACACATGGCAATGTGTGTGAGAGAGTGGCCTGGAATATAGGAGAACCACAACTGATGGAAAGACAAAATGAGAGAGAGAGGATGAGCTTACTCATCCAGGCCATCTCTGCCAAGACAAAACAAACCCGGAGAGTGAAAATCATCTTATCAGGGTGATAGCAGGCAAATAAAGGGAAACTGTCAAGAAATTATCTCGTTGGTATTCAAGCCATGGCTTGCTGTGTCTTGTCACAATAAAACAGAGTGAATGCTAGCGGAGGCTCAGAGAGTGTGAGGCAGAGAGAGAGAGAGAGTGGGGCTGAGAGAGAGCTGCTGATCTGTTTAGCCTGCTTGCTTCATGCCACTGCGGTGCATCTCTTCTGAAATGGCTGTATTTGAAATCAGCTTTATAGAGTAGAAGACACTGCAAAGCACTGTGTGCCCAGGCATGCCTGTCAGAGCCAGAAAGAGTAGACTTCACGGATGAATTGTGATTGCTTACATACACAGCTACACACCAAACATTAATCACAGACAGCGGTCTCTTTCCAAAAATACGAGAAAACAGCAGAGGATCAGAAGACAGGTGCAGAGCTGTATTGAAACACAGAGGGCAGGACGGAGTGAGAACAGAAGAACACAAAGAGTGGGATGAGACCTGGAGAAAATAAGGGTATATGTAGTTTAAGGAACACTTTCTTTTACCTTGTATAAAGGCAGAGTGCAGTGGAGAGATTGTGTGCGCTTCAAGAGATGTTGCTTGCAAGTTTAATGCAAAGCACGGCTCTACTGCAACCTGTCTGAGACAGCAGGGACTCTCTCAAGTGGCTCTGACAGGGACCGTCTGTGAACCTGCCTGTGGATCATCGTAAACCCTGCACCTGCTCAAGACTGTATCACAGTACCCCGCCGCTTTATATGCACATTGCATGCGGCTCAACACATGCTGACTATATGCACCATTATGGACCATAATTCATCATGTGTCCTTGGGTATTGATTATGTGTGCAGTGATAAGGCAGTAGAACATGCTTATTGAATATGGATAAACACAAGCATCTGCCTTAATTTGTCCACACATCTAATTACTGATGAGCGCAGCAACAAATAATCACCAGGGAATTAACAACTTTAATTAAACAAGACTTGCAAAGGCGGAAAAAACTCGGGAGATGAACGGCAAAGTAAGTAGCCCTGCCAAGCAGAAGACGTTTTTGGATGAGAATTGTGCACGCCCTATCACTTTTATTTGTACAGACTTTTTGCTGCTTTTCGCTGTAATCGACTTTCATGGCAGAAATGATTTATAATTAATAGTGGTTTTGTAACTCATCTATATCCTTGAACCTTGACGAGACCGATCGATAGCTCTGCCTGTGGCCTGCTCTGTGTTCTGGCTCTCTCTCTCTCTCACTGCAGCAGAACCCGAAGTTCCCTGACAGGTGGCCATGTGTACACACACATCCACACAAACAATGACAACCCATAGAAGGGGTATAGTATAACCTTTGTCAATTTTGTATACGGTTTAACAACAGAAAAGGCTGTGGGAGAAGCCATTTTTTGCTTGCTTTTTGGATTGTTTGGCCAGCTGGGGGCAGCACAACAATCTATAAACACAACTGACATTAACATTATATTATTTTATAAAGCTGAGACAGCGAACATGTTACCAAAGAGTTGCCTTACACATTCAGCTGGTACAGATGGTAAAATGCTGTGTAAAGCTGAAGGGAACTGGTGAACGGGTGATCCTTCTCTGTGGGTTCATCAAGCGATGCCTTAAATTTATAATCATTAAGATTTCAGTCCTGGCTGATTTGGTGAAACCTATGGTCAGTGGTCGTAGTTAATAAATAAAGTATGTGTTAATGATACAAGCCGCAGAGTGAATGCAAACACACTGAATAAAAAAAGGCCGGCTATATATATTGAAATTAAAATTCAGGTTTGATATACCTAAAATCTTAAAATATTCAGATTTTACACATCAACATCTGTTTACAGGTTTTATGGAGTACTACTGCATTATGTGATAAATTGTCTATTATGATGTCACTTGAGTCTGTGTCAGTTGGGGCTGAAGACTTCAAGTTTGAAAATGAAATAAATCTGTGGCTGTGGAGTTACAAGGAAGTGAGCTAACCAGATCTCTGTAGCCCACTACTCATCTCTGCTTGATACTAGCAGTTTGAGGCTACATTAGCCGCTATTAGCGTAACATACCTGAACTGTCAGCAGTGGAGTTGCATTGTGGGTAATGTAGACACCAGGTTTTGACAAGGAAAAACAAACATTGTTTTTGCAATAAAAAAATTGCAATATATCTTGTTTTGCTGCAATGATTTTCTTTTACATTGTGAGTCTGACAATGTTAAAGTGCAATAGCAAATCAATGGAGTATTCAAGGACTGTAAATTAAACTATGAAATGATTAACCACAAATAAGCTCTTTTGTCATCACAAGAAAAACAAATATTTGATAAATGTGGCTGCAGTTTGCACATTAATGCAGTCTTGCCGTGCAGAGCTATTTACTGTTGCACCCCTATGCTCACTGAACTGCTACTCTTCAGTTCATATATGTCTCCAAAACACCCAGCTCACTCCCTGGGCTCGTAGTCAGCTCAGGTCTTTATTTGATTTAATGTCTCTTTCAGAAAGGGTCTTTCAATCATTCCCCTTAGGGTCATACCCCTGAGTTGTTCACATAAAGAACACTGCACCACCAAATTTACGCTGCAGTAAAAAAAGAGAAAAATCAAATCCAAGACAAAAAAGAATATGAAATAAAAGGGCAGGATGGGGATAGGGGGAGGGAGTAAGAGATATGGTGGTTAATGATAGACACTAAGCACATTTTTCCTGAAAGGTCACTTCACAGACAGATGGCAGCCCTGTGCTGTTCTGCTAATGTTGCCCATCATATTAGGTCTTGATTTTCATCTTCCATTTCCTTTATTTGGAGAATCACCCATTCATTTGGCACTGTGAAACTTTCCCGTCTCCTAGACGCAATATCAATCACGCCAGTGCCACAACCAAACAATGCAGGCAGCACCAATGTTAATAACAACCTTATCAGATAAGACGAAAAATAAACCTGCTGCCTTTTAAACTTCAATCTCCAACATGACATGAACAGGTGCAAAGGGATGACACAAACAAATTAGAAGAGAAGGAATGTGTGACAGGACGTGCTATCACCTTGTGTTAGGTCCAGGAGGAGTGGCACTGTGTTCAGTTGTGTCAGCACTCCCACAGACACACACACACACGCTCTGGATGGCTGCTAAGGAGCCTGAAGAGCGGGATGAGGTTGCTGTAAAAGCAATTTCCTCATGAGAGAAAGGTCTCATAATTCTTGTGAGACAAAGCATCTGGGATGATTGGGGACAGATGGGAAAAACTATGAAATTCAGCAATGTCCTCATTCACTGCAATTGTGTTTTCTTTAACCTTTCTCTTGAAAGTTTCTCTGATGTATTTCCCCGGTTTTTGAGGGACTTCACATTAATCATGGTTGACAAGCAGCAAGGCTTTCCTGTTGACGGCAGTGTTTCAAATGTGGAGTGTGCCTACAGGCGTAATGTATTGCGCTGGCAATAATACATGTATCCAGTCATCTCGTCCACAGCAAGCTTTCTTGATCACTTATCACTGATGAACATATATTCAAATGCACATTTTTTTTAGTATTTGCTACATATCCATCTCAAGTGAAAACAATAACATGTTGTGATATGTTTGTAGCTCACAATCCTTACCAGCATACTTTCAAACCCTGAAAAATGGGCTCCTTCTGCAGTATCAAGGAGAAAATATCCAGCCAAGTGAAAGACATAAACAGGAGCTCGACTCTGCTATTATGTCCAAACAAGGGAATGACTGGCCTTGCTGAGGCTTGACTCACTGATTTTGTAGCAGGTGAAATGCTGGAGCAAAGACAAGGACTAGCCTCTGGGGCTGTGATATTTATGCCACCTCTTTTCTTTCTCTTTCCCTCCCTCTCTCTTACTCCCTCTGTCACTGTTTTGGTTGCAAAACTTAACAGAAACAAACCTGTAAAAATAACAATTTGCTGATTTCCCAGTTGTGCCTTTTGTTGGCATTTCAGTGTCTTGAATTTATTAATCAATATTCCTGACTTTAAAACGAAAGTTTGGCCAAGCATGTGCCTTTAATTTCTTTTTACGGAGTCATTTTGACTTTTTATTTATTCAACCAAGAAATAGAAAGTATCTTCTATAGAAATGTAAACATATACATTTGCTCAGCAATGATCAATGCAACACAAAGACCAAACTGGATGTGACCATGTACTGTGCAACCATAGAATGTGTGTGGTTTGACATAACGTAAAGATTAAGTGTCACCAAGTAAAATATTGTGTTCAATATCAGGAACAAAACAGACAGTCATAATAGAGAAACAAGCTGGCACTCGGAAGAAGGTTACACACATGGAACAATGGTTTAAACTTGTTTGAGAGAAAGAAGAAAGTAGGGTTTTTGATCACCAACCATAAGCTCAGCCCCCACCCCATTCCTCTCCATTTATCATCCCTTGTGTCACTGTGTTCTTCAACAGCCCCTGGAGCAACGCAAAAACCATTATCAGGAATTAAAGACTCTGGTAAGAAACATTTTCTGAATTTAGGATGTAGTCAGCAACTGGGGTCCAGTTTTCACAGTTGTGTACAATGTTCCATTATAGCAGCACTTTTCAATTAATGTCTTGGTTATAGTACTTCAGCTGTTTTTGCAACAATGAAGCTTAGTGTAAGTTCAATCAGGAAGACTCATTCATTCACATCTATCTCTCTCTCTCTGACTTTCTCAAATCAGCTGATTATGGGCATTTACTCTCTCTCCAACCAGATTTAGCCACAATTTCCAGCAGCCAATCACATTGCTGCTGCAAACTTTAAATCTTTTCCCCTCTTGCTTGCTGTCTTGGGTCATTTCAGTGGGGATTTGTTGCAACCCTCCTACACCCCATTCACCTCGAGTTCACCACATTCAGTGTCCGGGTCAGGCTCATCAGAGCTCATCACAGCCAGATCTTCAGCATCCTTCCACAACCACCACCAGTTCTAGAGTTCATCCGGTGGGTATCCTATGCTGCTCATGATGGGGTCTAATTGCTAAAGACTCTTAACATTTATTTTCTTTGTTATGCACATGTCAATAAATATGTGTTCACTCATACTGAAGTCTTTCTTTATTGAACTTTTTTTGACATATTATCACGTTCATAAGTTGTTACGTCAGAAAACAGCTGCCTTATTACACATCCAGCAGACATATAAGAAACATTAGCATTCATTTCAAGTCACACTTCTGGCCATCCAAAAAATGTAAATCAAATATTCAGTCACCTTTTAGCTCTGGTTTGGTCTGCAACAACTTTGTTTAAAAACAAACAATTGTTTAGTTGCTCAGTGTTCACCAGCTAGCTGCTAACTTTGTCTGTCTGCTGTTTACTGCATGCAGCTACCTGTCCAGTGCTAGGTTTAGAGTTTTTGAAATGAGTGCAATTACATAGAGCTGGACACAGTATTGTGCACACATCTGCAAAAACGAAGTTTTGTGGTGTCCTAAAAATAGAGGAGTGCTTTTTGTAAGAGTTGATGAATAATTTAAAGGTTTAGGCTGACGAGATTTCAAAGGTCTGGAAGAAATAGATGAAAATGCAAAACAAATGGGTAATGAACTCTTGAACATGTGAGGGTGCATGGGGAGGGGAGTTGAGGTGAGAGCGTGGAGGGAGATGCTGAGTGGGACAAGCCGATTGGAGTCTGCTGCACTGTCAGATCAAAACGCCTTTCTGGGCATCAAAGACACCTGCAGCAGCAGTGTCTCCAGTGATAAAGATGCCACTCTCCCTGCCTTCCCACTCTGATTTTAATTACAAATATTTATAAGCAGCTTAACTGCATGGACAGGGGTTTTTCTTTACCAGGGAAGGGTGTGGGGGTGTCTTGGTATCAACGCAGCTGTTGGATACGATAAGATTATTTACCATTTTTTTGTTATTTTATTTGTTTATTTCCCGTTAATTATTCATACCCCACTCGATCGACTCCATTTTCTGCTCCTCAATATGTTAAATGTGGGATAACATAAATAAATAAAAATAAAAAATAAATAAATAATGCTTCAGATAAACATTCTCAGAGAAACTCTGGAGGGTAAACTTGCCTCCATGGAAATTAGACTCTTGTCTTGTGAGTTTGAGACTGAAGGGTTCGCATGTTAGTTCCTTCAGGATGTTAAACTCCTTACTTAACAACTTTTATATCTTTAAATTTTTCATCTCCCTTTGCACACATGGCATGAGGCATAATGCTGCATGGCTCAAAACCGCTCACCTGACAACAGCTTTGCTTTGGGATACCTAATTTCACCGAAGGTTTAGAGCCTATAATGAGACAAAACAAGAGACAGAGGGGGAGAAGGGGAGAGAAAAAGTAGAGCATGCACATCTTACACCTCCTTATTTTAACCTCCATGGCATATTATAATCCTAGAGAAGTGTGGAAGTCACCTTGTATAAGGAGAATGTAAAAGGGAGACAGGCGGAGGAAGAGTGTGAGAGAAAGAGATTGAGACAACACAGGAGCTTTTTTCTGTTTTCAGTGCACTTCAGAAACGTCAGAAAGCAAAATACATTGTTTTCCAGTGAATCAGGCTCACCGGGGTTGAAGGAGGTTGGGGGGCATTTATCGTATTGGGTTCAGATCACTTCTGACTAAGCACTTCAGCAAACTGTGTGGAAAGTTTCTGTGGAATAGTGTTAGAATGTCAATAACTCAACACCTCCTGTAATTCAGTGTTTTTTTAATCAGTTCATAGATGTCAGGATGACTATGGTGGCTGAGCCATCAGCTAATGGGAATCGTAATGAAGAGCCTGAACACCGATCTAAATAGTGACAGGAAAACCAATTGTAGCGCTGAGTTGTGACGTGACGCAGGTTTATTTTTGTCCCAGAGTTCGAAACCCCAAATGGGAGTGCAGGAGGGTTTATTTTGTTTTCAAATCGGAGGTAGACAGTAATTACATTTAGTCTCATTAGTCGTTCCCCCTTGACTCTGCATGGTCATCAAGGTAATGTATGTGGCCCTTCCTGTTTGGGCGAAAATGGATTTGTGCTGCATTAGCTGATGAGGCAGGTAAATTACATTATGTGTCCCAGTGTGATCTTAATGTCAGGGATTCTGGGATGGATCAGCCTTGTGGACAGTCTCAGACTTGTTAGTATGCCGTTTTGCCACTCTGTCTCTTTCTTTCTATTTCAAAGATTATTTTTCAAAGAGTCACTCCGTAATTCTTTTTTCTTCAATTCATTTTTTTCATTTTGTGCAGAACAGGACTATTGATGAGGTATTACAGAGGCAAAGAAATGATGGTCAGAGAAATATTTATTAATTATAATATAGCACAAGATTTAAATGAGGGGGGGCTTCTTGGAAACGAATGGAAAAGATAAAGACATTAGCAGTTTCAAAAGTCTTTTGAAACCTTTCTGTGTCCTCTCACTACCTTTCTGGGAAAATAGATTGAGGTTTGCACTTCTACAAGTGTACTTCTCATATTTAAATAATATTATTTTATTTAGTTTTATGTGGGAAGCATGTGTGTAATACAGATCTCTAAACAGCAAAGTCATACACCATATTCTGCTATCTTGAAATCCTTTGTGGGAAAAGCATCATCTAATTTTTTGCAAGTAGACTAACAGAAGCAGATATTGGTCTTTATTATTTGGCCTGACATTTATCAACACTATCGACACTGATCGCTGTCACATCTGTCAGAGGCGGGTGTTAGGGGTAATTTGGGGTTGAGCATTTATGCAGACATCTTAACATTATTCAAGAGTGTGTGAGTCTGTGTGCTTGTGTGTGTATCTGTCCATGTGTGTATGGTTAAAATGTAATTGTGTTGAGTGATTAATGTGTGTGAACCCAACAAAGGTTAATCGTCTGTGTTTGCCAATATAAGCTGGTGCAATGTCACGTTACCATAATCAGTCATTGCATACTATACAAATACACTATGTAGTCAGTGCACAAGGTGTTTAGGGTGTTATACACTGTATTCAGTAGGTATAGCTAACATTATAAATACCATAAACCCAGACCCTCTTTTTTGTTGGTTTTGTATGAAAACAAACCCATATTTCTATGGCAAGATCAAAATGTGTGATAGAGGGTAAATAATGACTGGTCTGATCATTTCTGAATGCTACATTTCATTTCACAGACTGGACAAAAACATCTAAAAATTAAGAATTAAATTAAGCATGGGCTACTGGACACCAAAACTAGTCAGTGCAGGGGAACATGTGCTTGTACTAACATATTTAGTACAAGCACACACGGCATCTCACATAATCATAATTCCAAAAACCCATCAAAGCTCTGGTGACGTCAAGAGGAGTGAAAATGTGAATTTTTTTTATGATAATTGGTATCTTTACTTTCACTTGTTTGTTATGTAACACCTTTTGTGTAATAGTGTAAAAGACAGAAATATCAACAAAATATAATTAGTTAGTCATCTTAAATCTTAAACTTAACTAGTAACTACAGAGAAAAGCAGCATTGAAATACTCAAGGAAACTGCAAGTCCCTCTGAATTGTAGTGTGTCTCCTAACAGCAAAGGCATACACCAAAAAAAAGTAATGTATAGCCACGTAATGTTACACATCATGTAAGTCCAGCACTCATTCAGTAATTACACCAAAAAGACTGCTCTTCTCTGGCCTTTGGCTGTTGAAGATCTGCCCAGAAAGCAGCAATTTTACAGTTTGATCCTTACAAAAATCAAGCAGATATTTGAAGGTTTTGTGTTGCCCTTGGGGAACTGTAATGTCTTTGGCATTCTCAACTGTTTTGTTTGATTTACATTCTGTTAGTTTCTGTTTTCTTCAAGGGAATAGATATGGGGATGAGTGGGGAAAAACTAGGCCACCAAAAGAAAAATGGACTCAGTACTTTGTCGAGACCTAAGATTGTAATATGTGAGACAAGACTTGAGTTAATGTTTTTGTTTCAGACCCAAGGTCCACATGAGAAACATAAAAGCCAGATAAAAAAGTTTGAACCAGCCTTAAACCTTGCCTACCTGACTGTACTGGGGAATGATTTTTTTCTACTCAACAAGTTCAGAAAACCCATCTACCCTTAACAACAAGTCAGATACTATGTGAATCTATTAGCTATAAAAGTTTCACCGAGACCCTCAAGGGATTACGATTGGTCCCAAAGCTTTCAGACACAGGTTTATACAGCAAAAACGTACCAATTGGGACCAAACCAATGAAAACTACTGTTCGGGAAAAAGGCAATTCCATGAGAAAATGGGACATGTAGCCTTGGGTCCTTCCATGGTTCTTTAACACTGGGTGGGAAGCTAAAACTGTTGTAATTCACTAATAGGTATAAACAACTCACAAGGTAAATACACACCAGGAATAGAAACATAAGATGTTACTTATGGAATGCCCTTTAAGTCAATGTCAAATAAATAAATATGGCTATGAAATAAATACTGAAATAAATAAATGGTGCAATAAATATATATATAAAAATATAAATATATAAATGACTCAATATACTTCAATAAATTAATTAATAAATACACAGGTTTTATTTCAAAATTATGTTTTTCAAAGGACTACTTTTACTTATTTTATTTTATTTTACACTTCCACATTTATTTATTTAAGGGGACTGTTATTTCCTTTTCTTATATTCAAATGAATGGGATGTGGTTATCTCTGATTCAAACCAAAGCAACAGCAACAGTACAAGCTCTTGTTCCAGTTTGTGGCATTGACTACTTCAGAGCACTGCTACAACATATCAATGCATCTGCCATATTAAAAAGAGCAAGACTGTCTTGTAAACAAATACAAGTAAACAGCGGTGCTGTGTTTTTTTCTGGATAAAAAGCATTTTAAAGTTTACATCTCTTAACTGATACCTTGTTTTTATATTCAAGTTTTTTCTCCAATTGCTTAGAATGTCGATAGTTAGGCTATAATCAGAGTATACCAGTCCCCCCTCTATCAAAACCTGTCCATCACTGTCTATAATGAAAAGAATGTCTGTGTCATTGTTAATGTGCTCAGTGTTTATATGTTATGTGTTATTAATATTACTACTATTTCTTTCTTATTTTTTATCTTATTGTTAAGGAAACAAATATCAATAGTATTAGGACACATTGTAAATTGTGGGGTTTCTCACCAGCACCCAGGTATAAAGCAAATTAATAAATGTATACTGTTTAAATTTGTTTGTTTTATTTCACAAATTCTAAACAAAATTAGATCATGGCAGCCATTTTATGATGCAATAGGAAATTGATTCTCGCTGTAATTAAAAGCAACGACCAATGCAATATCTACGTGTATGTATCTATGGCTCTAATCAATATAAGAATGTTGCACTTTCTGGATAAAACATTGTCACTGAACACAATCTGGGCAGCAACTACATTTCTAGTACCTCCAAATGTATTTGGCAAAGCAAATGTAGGCTGTAACTAGTTTAGTAAGAGATAAGTTTGTTTTTTTTTTAGCTTTTATGATAAGAGCTATATGGTATATATGAAACAAAGGAGAATGCAGAATATTTGTTTGTACTTTTGTCTGTGGGACATCCTTATTTTTATTTTGTACTGCACATTATTAGCATTTTGATACTATTTTTCACTAGTTTGAATTGAATAGTGAGTCATTTTCCACCTGTTTTTACTTGGATGGAATGATTTGTCCAAAATTGTCATCCATACAATTCCACATCAATATCCATTTACAGCTATTTTAAACCATTATCTTTAAACTGTCAAATTGAGTAATATTACCAATGCCACACTACTGTGACTAGAAAAAATCCTTCAGATATGCAAGTTTTTCTCAGTCCTTGAAAATGTGTTGAAGGTAAGTTGAAGCAGCCACTTTGTGTCACTTACCTCTATAAGAGACTGCGCTGCGAGAAGGGATGGGAATCTAGGAATCAAGCCCTGTTGAAATGACTTGTCAGTCAGTCTGCACTTCTGTATTAAAAGTGCAGAGAAGACATATTGACTCAACCATCCCTCAGTGCCCTTGCTGGCTAGCTTCTAGACAGAGTGAGCCTTGATGCTAATTATAATGGGAAGACAAAGTCTCCCCAGCAGGCAAGTAAAGAGAAATAGTAGGGAGTAGGATCACCAAAATGATGAATCGTGTCTTTTAGTTCCGCAGCTACAAAGAGTTCATTATTTTATCACTGCTCTCAGGATGCAGTGATTTGGTACTAAAATGATAAATTGTGTTTGTTAAACAATACCAACTCGAGCAAGTTTTCTTCAGGGCAGAGGACAAAGTGTGTTTTGTTTAATGATGATGCTAGTCCTTATGGAGTAACGTAGCAGATACACTAATGCAAACACATATTGAATCACAGTCAAGACAGCGCATTTCAATTTGAATTGCCAACATGTTTTTAGACCCATAAAGAACTAGCATTTTTCTCAAAACTGTAAAAGCTGTGTTTAGAAAGGAAAAGAGAAATCAGTAAACTATGTTCAATTCAGGAAAGTTTTTTCATTAATTCGTTATTTTCTTTCTTCCCACTGAATGATTTTAAATCATAAAATTATTTGTAGCTGCCTGCACAAGCCTTTGGTGTGGTCAAGTTCACAAGTTTTATGGAATTCTATATTTGACCTTACTGAAAAAAGATTTTCTATGAAACATAATACCAATATCTTTGCGTATTCATATGACTCACATGTATAGTTTGACATTTTGGGAAATACGCTTATGAACTTTCTTGC
This sequence comes from Nannoperca australis, assembly GCA_036023655.1. Classification (NCBI taxonomy): domain Eukaryota; kingdom Metazoa; phylum Chordata; class Actinopteri; order Centrarchiformes; family Percichthyidae; genus Nannoperca; species Nannoperca australis. The sequence continues at coordinate 17,021 of JAVQJD010016219.1, read as the reverse complement.
AGAGAATATGATGAGAAGGACAATACTACACTCATGTATTAATTATGGAGCTGGAGCCAGGGGGCATACATTTAGCTTAGCTTAGGTGTAAAAGTGACAATTTCTAGTTTTAGAACTAGATGTTGTGTTGTAGCTATTTCTTGGCAAACAACAGACAGGCGCAGTGACTTTCAAAGTTTTGTTATTACTGGAGGGGTTGCCAAGTAACCAGTGGAGAAGTGCTGGATGGATGAATGTGACGGCCGCCAGGCCTGGTGGTTAGGTTAGGGAGTGGTTAATTAAGAGTGATGGCTGACACCTGGGGGGCTGACTGCTCATCTATTTGTATTGGTGCTTGAGCAGTCAGTGGGGCTCTGGATTCCTTGGTTGGTTTGACTTTGGGTTGGTTTAAGTTAGTCTGTTAGTTGTATTTTGACACCCATCCACACACGCTCTACGTTACTGATACACTGATGGTATTGATTAGGCTTATTCACAACCTGGCAAGTATGACACGACTTATCGACGACTTATATACAAAGAAACATCACGCTTTACATGAGGCCAGAAAAAATGCTGGAGCACACGATTGTAGGTTTTCTTCACAGCCATATGTCCAGCCACACTATCATGAGCGGTCTGAAGTACTGAGGTTCTAAACTTTGAGGGCAAAACAATTTGAAGAATGGGATCACCACTGAAAGGCTATCCTGAAAGAAATACCCCTGTCTAACCTTTCCTACCTGAAATGTAGGCAGAACCATGTTATACATATCCTTCAAAGACTGGCCCTGTCTTTGTTCAATCACCAACTTCTCTGAACGAGAAACAGAAAGATCAGATGGAACAGACAATACCAGGTTAGCCGTTTCCTCCTGTTTCCAGCCTCTATGCTAAGCTAAGCTAAATGCCTCCTGGCTGAAGCTCTGTACTTAACATATAGACATAAGAGTGGTAATGATCTTCTCATCTAACTCTTGGCAAGAAAGCACAGAAGCAAAATGTCAAACTTCTTTCAATAACATTATAGTTATGATGTGAGCTTTTTTAAATCATTATAGTACTGAGTCTTATCAAAAACATGAAGTGTGAAGTTTAGCCAAGGGGAACCTCACATTCCATCTCAGTAGCTTCTTTTGATAATTGCATCTTAAAATTGTAGTTATAGAAACAAATGTCACAGGCATATAAAGGTAATCGTGGAGATGGTAGATCTCGTCATACCTAGGGATGCTTCAGTAAATAATTTACTAGAATCTGCAGATAAAATATGACTGGTGATAATTCTGTCTTATTTGGTGGAGCAGAAAATTCTTGCAAGATGTCTGATTTGTAAGCTGCCAAACAGTGCTATCTATCTGATATTAGGAAAAATATTTTATATTCACTGTATCATTGCAAAATCTGACTCAACTTACAAGTTGAACCTAAAGTTCAATACAAGTCTTAAAATTCCACATTTTCTTTACTAATGAATATTTAATTATGAAGAAGAAACATTTCTATCTGCCGATTTGCTAATAACCTAAAAATTATGACGTGACGATATAACCATTATGAGTAATGACAAATCAGTCATTACTTTACTGTGTTCTACTGATCAATTTTCAAAGCTCATGTTATAAAATGTTAGATGAAATAAAGACAGAAAGCTGCAGCACAGCTGGGGAATGAAGAGCAGAAATAAATGGTAAAAACTTGAAGAAGGCTGTCTGCTCAGATAAAAAGTAACTGGAATGAGAGAAGAAAGAAAAAAAGAATAATAAATGAAAAAGCAAGGGAATAGTAGGGGAAGAGACTTATGATGTGAAGGTAGGGAGAAAGAAATCAATAAGACTGGTCTTCTGATTAGAGACTCCCAACTTGAATGCAATAGTACAGTTCTCTTGTAGATTGTAGTGTTTTAGTGATAGCTTGTGTCTCAGATAGACGAGGTGAATCATCAGATCCTTTCCAGTTTGATCATCTTTAGAGTCCAGTATGCTTCCATTTAGAGAGACGTTTCCTGCCCACATCCTGGCCAGGCCGAGTAAGTAAGTAATCTTTGGTGAGAGTGGTAGTCATTCAGTGCAGTACAATGAAGTGGAGAGTGGGGAAGAAAAGGTATGATTGTTGAGACAGAACATTAGAAGAAAAGTGTTAAGGGTGAGTAGAGGTGAAGGAGCCAGGAGCAGAGATGAGAGCACAGGCAAAGCAGAAGAAGGGTGTACTAAGAAGAAAGGAAGAAAGATGTAATAGAAATGAAAGGGCACTCCTGCTGTTGATAATTGGAGTAGTGATGTGCCAACACAGTCTGAGAGGTTTTCCACCTGAGGGTACTATACCATAGGGGCCCAAACACTGAAACCACATTACAGCCCTCCTGTGCTCACGAGCCAGTTTCCTCCTCTGGCTGGAGCTCAAAAAGGAGGAGATAGCAGAAGAGAATACCTGAAAGAAAAATAGCCTTTTCTGCTATTTTCCTTCCATTTTCTGCAAGACACATCCACCAGTAGTCCAGTGTTGAACAGCGCTGAAGGTTTTTCTGGCCAAAGCCTATTGAGTTTGAAGTAAGTAAATAATTTTAGACCCTGTATGTTTTTCCATCCTCCATTTCTCTTTTTTTAAGCTTAATGTCTCTATGTTTAGTCATCATTTTTATTAACAAGGGATGCTCCACGTGAGGATACCCAAAAAGACAGCATCAGTTGTTTTAGGAAATTCCCCAAAATGACATATTTACATTCAAAGCCCTTTAGCAGCCGTAGGATAAATTACTTATAAATAAATAAAGCACATTTAAATAAATCCTGCAAATAACCAATTGTGATACAACTGGTTATTGTGCATTCCATAATAACGAATAATAAATAAAATAATAATAAAAATGTAACCTAAACCTGTGTGTTGTAATTTTATTTTTCTATTAAAGATTGTGATATGATCTGATATGTTTTTGCATTGCATGCTTTATTTTATTTTTTGTCTGATGTTCATGGTTTGAAACATCTTTTTACTCAATAGAGTATTTGGCAAACCTCTTTTCAGTATGGTATCTGCAGGTTTTCCCATTAGTCTACATACAACTTGTATACATTCTTGTATACAAAGCATTCACCACACCACTTGCTGCTGCTCCTTAAACGTATTTATCAGCTCACTTTTTTGTATCAATGTTGGTTACTTTCAACCATGACCATGGTCGTTCCCTAACTTTAACCAAATAGTTTTTGGCCTACATCTAACTAAAACACAAGCATACTGGTTTTTGAAAGGCACAAACAAAGTTGTCACCCTGGCTGTCACCTTGGCTGTAAGGGTGTCAGATCAGAAAATACTCATATATGTCATTCTAGATGCAGATAAACATTGCATTTTGTCGTGTAATTTGGAGGACTTGTTGAAATCTTACCCTCTCACATATACAGTGTGAGTGTCTGAAAAGGCACTAAACCGTGCTCTTTACCAGTTGTGTGTTACACTCCGCAGGTTGTGGTCAGACCAACTTGTTCTGTTGCAATTGTGACCCAGTCTTCTTATTGCCATTATGACTCACTATCAATTTTGGTCCATCATTTTCTGAACTTACTGTAAGCAGTTATCTTATATGTGATGACAGCAAACATTCAAAACATAGCATGTAAGTGGGAAGGAGTGACATCTGTAAAATGTGCTTATTGTTGTACATCTGTGGGAGGCACAAATGGTGTCAGCGTTATGCAACTCCACAATGCTCTACAAGAGTCACAAATTGATTGATGGTATGTACTACTTAGACACACTTTGACAGATATATTTACAGAAATATGTGATGTTGCGTAATCAAATTATATTGCATGTGCTAATTCATTTTTCTCCTAATCCCCTGACTGCTCATGTTTGTTGCACTGTTGGACCTATTGTAAGCGATGTTGCCATGTTCCAGGATCTTAGCAAGTACTTTGGTAAGTCCATTGTTATCGTCCCCTGCTACAAAAAATAAACCAAGGTTGTAATAAACCATAGTTTGTCTTTAATAACAACATACCCTGCATTGCTGCTTTCCTTTCATGGTTTCCTTTATTGTTTTTGTGGGACAGCCTCTCTTCATCTCCATCATAACAAAATGCTAAATCACTTTTAGCAACGCTTTACATGACTGGTCCAACTGAAAATGTGCAAAACTGGTGGCCTTCAATTTGTCCTTGATGTATGAAATGCCGTTTTAGTCAATATTAAATAAATAAATATGGCTTTAAAATAAATAAATGAAGAAATAAATATAGAAATGAATGTAAATAAGAAATAAGACGGAAGTTACATGTAAAGAAACTTACATTCGTACCGACTTTCTCCGCTCTCCTCCGGCGGACTTCAAAACAGCCTCTCTCGTTAACTGACAGCATGTTGCCAAGCTATCACTCCAATCAAAACTGGCCAATAGAAACGTGTCATTCATCTTTCAGCGTAGGTCCCGCCCATGGAATAAAGCGGAACCGGAAGCACAACTTTTAGTTTGGCAAGCAAAACTTTTAGATTTGCAAGCAAAGCTTTAGGGTTCGCAAGCAAAACTATTAGACTTGCAACCAAAATTATGGGGTTTGCAAGCAAAAGTGTGGAAAGTTTCTCTCTCAAACCATTTTTTTGACTGCATAAAAAAGAAACAAAAATAGCTCCATAACCTATGCCCTTATTAGTAACAATCAAAAAGAAAAACTAGACCACTCCAGTTTTCCTTTTAAATATTGTGAATAGTTAAACATTCAAATAAACTACACATGCAATGTGGTCACTGTTTATATCTCTTTCCTGGCACAGGTGTATTTGTGGAAATTATGCAACAATGCCTACAGAGCCTACAAATGTCGGCCACAGGGAGATACCACAGGTAATGTGAATGCTTGGTGGATGAAATTGTAATTATGTAGCCATAATTTATATGTTCAATGTCACTTAACCTTTCAAATGTACTAGGTTACAAGAAGATTACAGCGGCTTCAGAACCAACCATCATCCTGGCCTCAAACCTGTGTTTGAATCTGTTCTCTACAAAATGCATTCAACATCTACAGAGCTGACTATGGGCCTTTACATCTAAGGGGAATAGAGCAGTAACTTGTTTTATGCATATACACTGTCAGTAACACAAATATGAGTAAGGAAGAATATAAAATAAATTAGTTTTTCCTCTAACTGTTCATCTTCATGTTTTTCACTTGTTAGTAACATGGTCTTACATATCAAACACTGAAAGCACACAAAATGGTTCATATAGACTTTTAATAATTTAGACTGCTTCAGCAAATACCACACAACTTTTGAAACACCTGGTACAGCAGGCCTGATTGTCAACAATATGGAATAAATTAAATTATTGTTTTAAAAAAAACAAGAAAATGTATAATGAATTGGTTTCACAGAAGACATACTAGAAATAAAAGATAGGCAGACTATATAAATGGAAGTTACCAATTACTGTTGACTAAATATCATGTACACCTTCTCAAAAATGAGGACCAACACATCATCCACGTAATCTGCAATACAAGGAAGAAAAAGATTATATATACATTTTCAAATAACTCAATAGCCTTGTTGCAGTGTTTCACTTGATTTTTATTATATATATTATTTTCATTATTTGGTTTATTTATTATGAAGCTCATCTAAAGACAACAGTTACTTTGGGTTTTTTTTTCACTTGTTGCGTAATGGCTGTTTGCACATTTTTTTACTTTGTGTGATTTGAAATAAAATATTATTAAACTTACAGAAGGTTGGTTCTGCTTTCATTGGCTTTGCTGTACATTGAGATTTGCTGGGATTTTGGGAGATTTACTAATGTTACTACTACTACTAACTCTACAGAGAGAGGGGGACGAGAGAAGCACACAGCTAGGGGAAGAAGGTGAATTAGTGACAAGCATTAATGGGATATGAGTGTCTAAAAATGGAGAGGAGAGAGAGGAACTCAGTGCATCCTACGAGTCTCCCGGCAGCCTAGGCCTATAGCAGCATAATTAAGGGGTGCCTCAGGGGTCACCTGAGTCAGCCCTACTATAAGCTTTATCAAAGAGGAAAGTCTTAAGCCTGCTCTTGAATGTGAGGAGGGTGTCTGCCTCCCGTAAACAAACTGGAAGTTGGTTCCACATAAGAGGAGCTTGATAGCTGAAAGCTCTGGCTCCCATTCTACTTTTAGAGACTCTAGGAACCACAAGGAACCCTGCATTCTGAGAGCGCAGTGCTCTAGTAGGATGATAAGGTACTATGAGCTCTTTGAGATATGATGGTGCCTGACCATTGAGCGCTTTGAATGTGAGGAGAAGGATCTTAAATTCTATTCTGCATTTCACAGGGAGCCAGTGTACACACAACAAACATAACTGATAGATAGATGCCAACATGTGATTAAGGGGAGTACTGGCACTTCAAGCACTGCCAAAAATGACAATATGTCAGAGGTCATTAAGTGGGAGCAAAAGAAAATCATTCGAAAATCAGTCGAGGATCAGATTAAACTTTGTGAGTTTTTAGTCGGGGACACTCCTAGTTCCAACTAGATGCCAAGATGATCTGACCTAAAAGGTCCACCTACTGGCTAAAAGGTTACAACATTAGGGTTGCTGGACATATGGCTTAGTCATAGAGCTGAAACAGATAGTTGATTGGCAGAAGTATAATCTCCAACAATTTTGATATGTGATGAATTGTTTGTTTCAAATATTGGTCATCTCCAACGATTTGCTTCTTTTCTGTCTTACGTGATACATAAATTAATAACTTTTGACAGCCTGAGCTTGAGGGAATAGCGATGGGCAGCTTTCACTGTTTGAATGTTTTCACTGTCATTTTATAAACCAAACAATTAATTCATTAATCAAGGAGCTGATCAGCCGATTTATCAGTAATGAAAACTATCATTAACTGCAGCTAAAAGCTCCAGAAAAAGCTAGTACGTGGACACTGAGATAAGATTGTGTCAACATAAAAAAGGGAAAGAAATGGCATAAGAAAAGCAACAACAAAAAGATTACCAAAAACATGCAAACTTATTTTATTATTATTTTATTTTTGGATGTATTTTGAATGAGGGTTTTTTTGGTACCAGAACACAAATCGCATATTTGTCATATTAGATTGTCTGTAAAATGTATAAAATGCCCATCAACATTTCCCAGAGCCCAAGGTGATGTCTAAAGATGTTTGTTTTGTCCACCAGTCCAAAACCCAAAGATATCCAGTTTACTATACCAAAAGACTAAGGAATGTTTCAAAATGATTTTACAAGATTGTTGTTGTTTCTTATGAGATGGTGGAAGACAGGTGTTGAGGATTGAGCATGAAAGTTCATTCTTGACCTTGGAAACAGTAGTTTGACCCCAAAAAAGGGTCCACTGACTAGCTTTTTTGAAAGGGTTTTAAACCACATCTCATGGTCTTCCTGAGCAAATGTTTGTCGGTCTGATTATGAGAAAACTCAGAGAGCGTAGATCAGTTTGTTAAGTCTGAGGCTGCATTCAAACCAAATGAAACGTTGTGTGTGTCATACCAACCAGCAATCCCATGGTTTTCACCGCCGCAGCATAAACGCACTACCTGCCTGCGTTTTCACTGCTGCTGTGATCTGTGATCTGAACACGGCCTGAGGATGAAAGCAAGTAAATCAATCATGAGATAAATTGTGTCTGTTGGCAAACTATACGGTAAGTTTTGAAGTCACAGTTTGTGGTTTTGTATTGGGTAGGATGATATCAGTAATTCAAGTTATTTTGTCTACCCCATGTAGAAGAAGGCAAGCAGGATTTTGTTATCGTGTTACCGGACCCTCTGGTAGGACACATGACTGTAGAGATGGACACATATAGCAACAGGTCGTTAACGGAAACTAAATCAAGTATTGTTGTTTGCATCCCAGGTGAGTGGCCCTGCTGTTCTGTTTGGCATTGCACTTGATAACATTTCAAAGCAGCAGAGTTAAAGGACTCCAGGAAGCCCACTGCGGTTGGTGTACTGGGCGAGTTAGCTTGGGCCCTCGGTGCAGCAGAGGACAGTTGACTCTGCCTGTGTGATGGATTTGCATTGCAAATGTCAACTGAGGGACCTGTTTGAACACTCGCTCACGTGGTCGTCAACAAGACTTCACTGGGTACTGGTACTTGTAGTGTAGCCACTGAAAACATTGAAACCGTTTTTAAATGACTGCATAATGATATTCACATTTTGTCTGAAAAAAATAGCATCCATGACAATACTACCAAAAAGACAAAACTCGGACAAACTATGGGCCTATATCAGATATCAATAATAAAAAATGTGATACGTTAGTCCTGATAAATGATTTTTCTAAATGTTGAGGATAAGCTTGTAGCGCAACATCTATATCTTGTGCACAAAAAGAGCTCAAGAAATGTAGTAAGTGGACCTTAAATTAACTGTGAAAGCATTCATTTCGGTTGGGTAATGACATTTATACACGCATTAAAAATAAGATCACTTGGTTTGGTAGGATGCTATTCCAGTGATGTAGTTAATGTTGCCAATTTGTTAATGTCCATTATTCCTACGTACCTTGAACGCAGCGATACAATCTATTGTTCACTCCCTTTCCCAAACCCCGCCCACGCCCTGAGCAGAGGCAGTGATTGGCTGACTCTGTGTGCGGTGCCGTCATCGCTCGGAGCGCCCATTCATCTCTTCACTTGGGCGTTGGACTCCGCATCTTATTAGCAACAAGGGAAATTTCTCCATTTTGCAGCCTGTCTACAGCGACACGGCCACCGACCTGGGATTTAATTACCAACACTTAACTGCCAGCTTTTTATTTTTAAAAGCCTCCTCACTCAAACTGGACTGCGCTTTACATTTCCCCTCCAACTTCCTTTTGTGCAGAGAGAGGGAGACAGCAGCAAACACAGCTTTTGTCGTTGCTACAAAGAGGCTTGCGGGTCTTTGTTCGTTTTTTTTTGGATCGGTTGACTTTCTTTGTTGGAGCGAAAAGCATGGGAGCGCAATTGTCCAAGACAGCTGGAAAGGCTGAAACCGCGGCTGAAAAGCCCGGAGAGGCTGCAGCTTCACCCACAAAGACCAATGGACAGGTAAATTCTATTTTAACATGCAGCCCTTCATCCATCAGGGGAGAGGCTGCTGGTTCTGGAGGGGGGTGCGCTCTGAGGGCTCAATCCGTGCGTAATTGTGGATAGATTGAATGAAGATCCGCTAAATGTAAAGACTTGTTTTTAATTCGGAATAGATTCTAGTTCATGAGCAAGTGTTTTTTCTAGATTGAGCAGATATTTAAAGGAAATGTGGCTAAATCCTCTCTTCATTTTGAGGAGGAAGACACGTTTTATGTGTTTAATTTGAAGCGTGTGTAGTTTTTCTTGCTACATTTGAAATCATTTCAGGATAATCATGAACTGCTTTGGCTGTGAAGGAAGTTGCGTGTTGATTTGGAAAGTGCTGAATAAGACGAGATGCAGGGCGCCAACAAAGGCTGTGTGCGCTGGAGCAGCGCTCCTTTTGTTCCAGATGCTCCGCTACAGAGTGGAGAAGGCAGCCTGCTACCACACCGGAGGGGGGGCCGCCTTAAATCTATCGTTTAGATTCGTGATTTAACATTTTAAGCAAACACATGTGAGCTCTGCTCTCTGCTGGTGTGATGAGCAGCTGCTTCTCCCCAGGATGTGAAGGAAACCCACAACCACGAGCAAACGTTGCATTTGTTTAGTTGAGTGCAGCTGTTATTTTGTCTTTGCTCATTTTCATGTCAATTCTGTGAGAGCTTGAAAGTAGAACCTGGTCCAGGCTGAAGTAAGTGTGCTTTTGATTTGATGGTGTCTGCTGCCCCCGGTGTTCATCTGTGGCACTGACGGCTTTAGTCCTGAAATTATGCCAGCTCTACATGGCATTAACAGCCACCATTTCTCTCTTTTTAGGAAAACGGCCACGTTAAAGCAAACGGGGATGCCTCTCCTGCTGCAGCCGAGAACGGCAAAGAGGAGGTGCAGGCCAACGGCAGCACCACGGCTGAGGAGAGCCCCAAGGAGGAGGCCGAGAAGGCAGAGGCTGCCCCCGCTGAGAAGGAGGCTGCGGATGGGGAGAAGGTAGAGGCAGCATCTCCGGCTCCTGCTGAGGGCGAGGCGGCAGCAAAGGCAGAGGACGGTGCCACACCTTCCACCAGCAACGAAACCCCAAAGAAGAAGAAGAAGCGCTTCTCCTTCAAGAAGTCCTTCAAGCTCAGCGGCTTTTCTTTCAAGAAGACCAAAAAGGAGACAGGAGAGGGTGCAGAGAACGAGGAGGCTGCAGCGGCATCCACAGAGGAGGCCAAGGCCGAGGGCACGGAGGATGCAGCGGCTGCTAGTGAGGAGACCAAGCCTGCAGAGGGGGAGGCCGCACCTGCCGCCGAGCAGGCCAGTGAGGCGCTAGAGGCCAAGCCAGAGGCGGCAGAAGTAGCGCCGGCAGAGAAACCTGCCGAGGAGGCCAAGGAGGCCGTACCTGCAGAGGAGCCAAAGGCCGAGGAGGTGCCCAAAACAGAGGAGGCTGCCCCAGCCGTACAGGAAATTGCATCAGCGGAGGCTTCGGCTGCCGCGGCCGAGGCAGCTGAATAAGTTTGGAGAGAAGAAGAAATTGGGGGGGAAAGGAGGGAAAAAAGATAATCAAAGAACATTTTCCTGTTTGTATGTCGGAGTGACGCCAGGTCCTGGCTTTGAAGAACACAGAACTCTACAACCAGGGATATTTTAAAGCTTTTCTCTTGTTTTTATTTTTGGTTTCCATTCCCCCTTACACAAAACCCATCTGGGCCCATTGTTACTTGCATTCCAGTGGGCCATGAAGGTGGGTGGCTTCGAAATGTACAACAGATTAACTACATCCGCACTCCGCCATATATTTTTCATCAGTATTAAGTTTTTTTTTAAATTCTTTTGAATTTTTATACAAAATGTAAACAAAATGGTATGGACATGCCCATGGTGTGAAGGAGGAGGGGGTGAGCTGTAAATGAAGGGGTGGGGGGGGGGGCTTGGGAGATGTGCCACAGACTATTATGAAAAGAGTAGTCTAAGAAACTATGAGACCAACATCTATATTCACCATACGGTTTACAACACTAAGTCCTTCTTACAATAAGACCGGAAGTCCCAGAGTTAGGTTTTAGGAAGTCATAGGAGCGTTTCACTTCTCATTAGCTGTTCCAGTCATTCAGTAGAAATACAAGTTGTATAGGCTTTATTGTTTCTCGTTGGTTTTACAACCTTAATAAAAATGTAAGTATGTATAGGCGAGGTGTTTTTAACTGTGATTATTGTACAAAATGAAATGTTGATCTCAAGAAGCACATGAAGTTTGCAGCTCTTTTTTCCACCCGCTCATTTTTGTAAGATAACACACAAAAAGTCAACCTGAAAAGACCTAAAGCAATTTTGAACTCAAAAACCAAGCTGTGATAAGTGGAATGGTTAACTGTTTATATACTGTGCTATGTTTTTTGATTACAGCAGGCAGTGCTTTTTCAGTGGTCTGACAAAAATCTATCAGATGCAAATGTTTGTGTAGCATCTTGTCTCTTTCTCTCTTTTATTTTCTTTTTGTAAATACTGGAGAAGCTTTGACCAGTTTGACTTAGAGATGGAATGTAACTTTGCCTACAAAAATTGCTATTAAACCCCTCTGCTTAAGGTGTTCTAATTTTCTGTGAGCACACTAAAAGCAAAAATAAATGTGAATAAAATTTGAGCTGCATCTGTCGTTATTTGTGCATCACAGTCAAAGCTTAACAATGGTGAAATCTACCATTGTAACAGGAAATGCACACTTATTTTGTTTCTTCTTACAGGCTTTATGTGAAGTAAATCAATTATTTATAGGGCAAGTGTTCTGGGCCTACATTGACACCTTCAATTGGATTGAATGAATACAGCAGTCAGTGGCAGCCTCTTACAGTGAAAGTGCAACCATGACTCGTCATTGACAACAGGTTTCAAAAGAGGATGTTGAATAAATACCTGAACATTTCATTGGAAGGTGAAACCCAATTTCATTAAGAAATGAGGCATATTACACAGCTGACCTGGAACTGTTAAATGCAAACAAGAAGTCAGAGAAGCTGCATACTGATCAGATTATAAACTCAGACTTGTACATTCACAAAGTCAGAGATCTGAATGTTTCCACTTGAAGATTTGTTTGGAGCAGCAGGGGTGTAGTTCAGTCCAGACATGACAACTCCAAAGTTCTGGTCATGGACCAAAGCCTGAAAGGGTATTTACACAATGACAGCAGGGGAACAGGTATATTACACAGTATGCAGTTCTACAGATGAAGACCAGTGTGAAACTCAGGGATCCTTTAATCCACTTTAACAACAGTGCCAAAATACTCAAGCTGCCGTCACTATATTTTAAATCAATGACCAAAAGTGAAAGTGCTGCTCTTCATCAGAAACAGTAAGGTGAGCTTTCATTTTTATTCTAGGACATCCTCCTACCTGTGCTGTGGCTTCCAGGCAGACTTCTCTACATAACATATCACTAATCACACAACACTAAGCTGGTGGCTACAATAACAGGCTGTTACCATGTTAACTAATTAGTCTCTATCTCGACTGTAGCATTCCTTCTGAGCCGTGTATGTGGCGCTGTGGTAGTACACATGCCTAATAGAACCCAATTACAGCCGTGCAAATGACTAAGATATACCTTAAATGCACAAAGACAACTTTACTCGAGTCCCCCGTTATTCCCTAAGGCCTCCTGTCAAACCAGTAAAGGAACACCTTTTATTACACTTGAGTCAGCACAAGAACCTATTCACGTTGGAAGGATCTCATATTGAGCTTTACAATATCTTTCTGCTGTTAAAACACAAGGTATTACCAGCAAATGTACCCACGCTAGTGCTCTCCACAGTCAACACTGCACCTGATGCCATCTGCTGGGTTACTACGCCCCCATGTGGCTGCACATTTCCATTACACAGAAGCAGATTTCAAGTAATACACATTTCAAGGGAAGAGTAGAAAACATTTTATTGACAAATGCAAAATCTTAAGATTGAAAGATGAAATCATTATAGGTTCATCACATTGTCGAGGTTTCCTTCAGAAGACCTAGCACACTGGTATCAAAGGACATAGCAAATTCAAGTGGTGGATTCAAGAAATCCACTGATACACTACACAAAGAGATGCTTACAGTTTGAGAGATTTACAAGTAGAAAAGAAGAGTCATAATAAATATGATGCTTCTGGCTGGGATGTGGTGAAGAATTGGATCCTTGTGGCAGGACAGCACCTCTGAGTTGTGGGTGTGGATATGAACAATTTAGGCACTGCTGGTCTGCTCAGTCTTCACACTGCCAAAGACAAATGCGTTTCTAAGTTTTAGGGGAAAGATACACTACATGATGTGGAATATGTAAAAACAGCCAAAATGTTAACATTTGAAATGCTAATTCAAAGCAGGTAATCTTCATGAAGTGACCATAATGCTTTCTTTACACTTCAGAGAACCGACTCAATACATTTGTGATTCTAATTATACCCGTGATACAAGCAGAAACTGTCTGTTTAGTGTCAACACTTTATTACAAACTACATTCCACATAAAATCCAATACCCAAACAACTTATTCAGGAAGTCATTCTGCACTTAATGTTGTCCGCTGGTCATAAAAAGCTCAGGAAGAAATGTGCAGTGATCAGACACTGTAGTAAGTCAGTGACCACATGGCATTTAGATGAGTTCTGTCCTGTACTGGAATGTGATCAGAATCAGATTTATTTGCCAAGTAGGTTTATACATACAAGGAATTTGTTTTGGTGCGTGGGTGCCAACAAGAGAATAGATATATACAGAAAAAATAAATAAAACCACTAAGTAGAAAAGGACAAAATTCAGAATGGACTGCATTCAGATAGCTACCTTCCAATAGCAACGTATTGAGCAGCATAAGCCAGTCTAACACAATGTCTACTCAGCAGGCGTAGCGTGAGCAGCCTCAGTCTTCCTTCCATGTCTACACACGATGCGTTCAGGCAAAGTGCTGTGTGTAGGTCACCTGCATTTTGGCAATAGACTAAAAATATGCTTCGGCACACTTTTAGGCGCATACAGTATGAGCCGTTACATGGCCTGTGTGGAGGCATGCTGTCACAGTAACACCTACAGTACGTTTACATTCTTCACACAAGAAAGCAGATTACTCTCCGACAATGCCTTCATATTCTGTGGAATACCAGGTTTACAGAAACCATCACTGCCAACAGTGACTAGGTTACTGAAGTGCCTGTCAGGTGTGAACCCGGGCCTGGACGTGAAGAAAACTGGTGTTTCTGTATTACCTCACGTTTACTCAAAGACCAATGTTGTGTGTGTGGACTACTTGCTAGAAGAACTACTAGAAGTTGATCACCTTCTTGAGTCAGTCTTGTCAGCACTGCTGTCCTTTGTTTCCTCTTCCTCCTTTATCTCTGGACAGGATTGAGAGTAAAAAACCCATGAATAAAAACAAGTGGTTTCACCACTGTGGAATGATTCTTCAGTGTCCCAGCTGAGAATGCCCACCAGTTTTCTTCTCCTCTCCGTCCTTCTCGTCTTCGACGTGCTGCCTTTTTGCTTCCTTCCTGTGATTGGCCACATTTCTCCTGCCTCCCTCCCCCTCGTCCTCAGAGTCAGAGAAGTCTTTGTCATAGGCAAACCTGCTTGAGGAAATGTTTAGAGGACATTTGAGAAACATAACATCTGAATTGTCATCTTTTAGCAGGTAACTGTTCTGTTCAACCACTGTTCTGCCAGCTCAAACAGTAGGACTGCTTCATCTTGACTAGGCGTGTCACTATTATGTGTCATTGTGTGAGCCTGTACTTCAGCTCAGCGGAGCTTTGAGCTGAATGCATTATCAGCATGTAGGTATACTTGAATTAGACTCTACTCTCACTAAAAACGTTTTTAGGGCAATCCATCCATATAAAATAATTCTTACTGTGTGGAAGCGATGAGGATACTATGAGAATAAACAGCAATCTTACTGGACTAGCATCTGTCCTTGTCCTCTGTGTCCTCGTCCACAGTGTCATCTGGGACTGCATCCTCCAGGATGGCCTGCATCTGCACTCCAGGAGCATGAGGCAGCATCCGCAGGTTCTCAAACAGTCGCTGCCTGAACAATTAAATACACAGAGCTCCATCAGGCAGCCCAAACTGCTCATTGTTTGAATAATCCTGTTATTGAGCATTCATGCCGCTGAAAACTAAGGCTTCTGCACGTTGATGAGGTCATAAGTTACGTGCAGTGCAAAACGTGGTGACAACACATGGTGGCGTGGTTTTCATTAACCACCATGTGGCACTACTTGATGTATGATTTGAAAATAAAAACCCTGCAGTTCTGCAGGAATGAGTCCTAAAACCTGGAAATGAGCATGTTTGCACTTCGGGGTCCCTCATCTCGAAGTAAATGGGCAAACTATAGTTAAAGGCTAGCAAGCCTAACCATCAGTACTACTACTAATATTCCACTGCAACTTTAAGAAACAGTCCTAGAAAACGAGTGTACACACTTGATCTTGTCCATGTACTCCTGTGTGTTCTGGTTGGTAATGTTGGCGGGGCTGATGTGCAGCTTCAAGTCAGGCCCAAAGTACTCAAAGTAGTCATTGTATGGCAGTTCTACAATAGAAACATCATTGAGAAAAGTAAGCAAAGATGAACACAGCTGGAAGAGATGTATACAGTGCATCCGGAAAGTATTCACAGTGCTTCACTGTTTCCACGTTATGTTACAGCCATTTGTCCTCAAAATTCTACACACAGTACTCCATAATAATAACGTGAAAAAAGTAAAAGTGAGATTTGTTCACAGCCTTTGCTCAATACTTTGTTGATGCACCTTTGGCTGCAATTACAGCCTCAAGTCTTTTTGAATATGATGCCACAAGCTTGACACACCTATCATTGGGCAGTTTGGCCTATTCCTCTTTGCAGCACCTCTCAAGCTCCATCAGGTTGGATGGGAAGCGTCGGTGCACAGCCATCAGATCTCTCCAGAGATGTTCAATCGGATTCAAGTCAGAATCAGAATCAGCTTTATTGGCCAGGTATGTGTACGTACTAGGAATTTGACTCCGGTATTTTCTCGCTCTCAATGTACATACGTGAAGTAGACAAACAATGTTTTTATGATACAGCAAGAATAAAGTAAGAATAAAGTGCAAATAAGCAGAGTGCAAGGAGTAAATATAACTGATATAACTATGGTTAATGTACAGCTTGCTTATTTACATGAGGTAGTTGTGTATGATACCATTTATACAAAATGTACAGCTTGTGTAACTTGTTGTGGACAGTACAGTAAACATTTGTGTCCCAGGGTCATTGCACATGAATTGATCGAGATGCTATTAGACTGGTCTCAACTGTTCATCATGGTGATGGCCTGTGGGAAAAAACTGTTCTTGTGTCTGGTAGTTTTGGTGAACACTGTTCTGTAGCGTCTGCCAGAGGGGAGGAGTTTGAACAGGCTGTGTCCAGGGTGTGATGGATCTGCACTGATGTTTCCTGCTCGTTTCCTGACTCTGGAGATGTATAAGTCCTGAATGGACGGCAGGTTGGCACCGGTAATTCTCTCTGCAGACCTCACTGTCCATTGTAGTCTGTTCTTGTCCTGTATGGTGGCTGATCAAAACCACACAGTGATGGAGGTGCAGAGAAAAGACTGGATGATGGCAGTGTAGAACTGGACGAGTAGCTCCTGAGGGAGGTCGAATTTCCGGATCTGGCGCAGGAAGTACATCCTCTGCTGATCCTTCTTAACGATAGTGTTGATGTTGGCCGTCCACTTCAGGTCATGGGAGATTGTGGATCCCAGAAACCCGAAAGTTTCCGCAGCCTGGTAGGCAAACTGCAGGGGGTCCAGCAGGGGGCCTGTGATGTCCTTCAGGTGGGCCAACACCAGTCTTTCAAAGGACTTCATGACTACAGATGTCAGGGCGACGGGCCGGTAGTCATTTAGTCTGTGATAGGTTTTTTGGGGACCGGGATGATCGTGGAGGGTTTGAAGCAAGAGGATACTTCACACAGCTGTTCG
>JAVQJD010016209.1:0-63761 GCA_036023655.1 Nannoperca australis | reverse complement strand
CCCCCCCCCCCCCCCCCCCCCCCCCCCCCCCCCCCCCCCCCCCCCCCGCGAGACATGAAGACGAGACACAACGACGTAAAACAAGAGAGGGGACATTGAGAGAGATAGAAACCCGATGCAAGGATGAGTGGGAGAGGGTGAAAGATATAGAGATATTAGATAAGATTATTAAATCAATGATGGAAACAAGAGGTCCGGAGGAACAAATGCGAACAAATGCAGCACTCCAGGCTGGCTGAGCACCGTGGAGACGAAAGGCGAGAGATCAACTAATGTAGAGAACGAGAGCAAGGTGAATAAAAGGGTAGAGCGAAGTCATTGTGGAGCTTTCAATAGAAGCTCGTCCTGTTATAAAGTGGCATTATACCTCGATAGAAGGCCGCACACTAAAGAGTACAGAGGAATTATAGAAGAATGCAGCTCAAGGTTGTCGAGGTCTCAGGTAATGGAAGAGAGCGAGTGTCAGCCCCTTCATGGACTTTATGACAAATGATGTGCAGGCACACCGTTGCTGAATGTACTTGTGGAATTATTGTATTCCTAAGGAATCAATATCCCAGAGAAAAAACACCGTCTATGCCATTAACTCTGTGTGACCATTCACTTTGAAACATAGATTTCACATTTGCAAATAATGGACATTTCAGCCTGAAAGGAAACTCCTCCGATGTCCTTCTCCATTACCATGTTGCAGAAAAAGAGCCAACATGATGAATTCAAAGTTACAGAATGACTCATTTAATAGATTTTATGACACAGGTAATGGCTGCATTACAGATGACTGCTCCAAATTGTGGTTTATGATTAAATAGGGTTGTTGGGGTTGTATTGTTCAGAACGACGCCCTTTGGCTGCTTCATTTGTCTGTAATGGCCTTCATCGCCTTCTCTTTGTTACCAGTGGGCTGAGGAGTCTTGTTGATGCTGTAGAGGTGTGGTTCATTTATCACTGTAACTGAATTAGACAGTAACTGGTATGTTTAGTGGAATTCTTTCTTTAATTTAAGACAATATTTCCCATGAACCATAAAAAGGGTCAGCGCATCTGTAACTCCACGGATACTCATAAGGTTTCTTTGATTGTCTGAAAAAATGGGACATATTCCTTGTGTTTTCTGTCTATGTACTAAACTAAATGGGAATCAAGTGCTCTACTGGATCGTAAGATGTGAACGACATTTTATAAATCAAATGAAGTGTTACATTGTCAGTAATATAGTGATGACAGTGTGCAAACTACAGCTCCTCTGAGCTGTTGACAGTGTGCTAGTGACTAAGACTCATGGGTATTGTAGTATTTAGAAGGATTGAACATGACAAACTGATGCTAGCGGCTCTGTGAGGCTGCAAAGAAAATCCAACTGTAGGTTAGATAAAAGTTTTTAGTCTTTAGCAGTCGTGGTGAAGTGAGTGTTTGGCAGCCTGTATCAGAATGGCTTCTCTTGTTGTGAAGATGAAAGTCTTAAGAGATGTGTGTGACTGTATAACATCGTGCGAGGATGGCGCAAAGTCAGTATTAATGGTAGTGGTTGTTTTTTAAAAGGTAAACAAACATATCTTTAAAGGAATGCTGTGATGATTTATTGAATAAGGAAGTCATAAAAATGAATTGGTCTATTTGAAATGTTTTCAAACCATGAGGCGTGCATGTGGAAGATGTATTTTCCTGCTATATAACCATAACATAGCAATTGAAGTGATAATGGACATAACATTTAGTCTTTTGTTTGTCTTTTAGCTTGACCTGTTCTTGACCCTTTTGTTCGCAGGAACAGAAAACTATTGACAAATGTCAACTGTAGGACCCACGGAGGCTAATGCGTGTTAAACCTGTGTCATTACCTCATTATGTCGCCTCTCTGCTCTGCCTCAGCCAGTCACGCCTGCTTCATTTTTTTATTCCCTTTCTCCCGTCTTGTTGGGTCAGTACTTTCATCACTAATGAGCGACTGTAGGCCTCCGTCAGCAGCAGCTTGTGGGAAACGATGATCAAGAGTTGAGCGGAGAAAGTATGAAGGGGTGAGATGGAGAGAACGGGAAAGGGGGAGGAGGGAGACGGATGGAGATGAGGAAAATGGCAATTGGAAACAAAATGTTGAGGGTAATGCTCTGCTATAGGGAGAGCCTTGAGCTCTGCGATCTATCATCAAACTCTTGTCTTTTTCTTACACACACTCACACACACATGCATAGACACACACACACCTGCATATTAAAATGGATCTGCAAGGTCACAGTCAAAGGCACGACTTTCTTCTTGGGCATCTGTGTGAAGTGAAGAGAGAGGATGTGTGTGAGTGTGTGTTTTTATACTCTCCAACGAACGTCATCTCTACACAATATATCTCACTTTATCGTCTCCAAATATTGATCCAGCTATCACATTCCACATGCTTTACCTGTTTATTTCTCTACAATATTTATCAGAAAAGACTGCCTTCAAATATGAATAGATTTAGCTGTCGCTGCGCCTGGGGAATTTAGTAATCGCTTGTCACTGTGATTGATCCACCACTTTCTAAAATGGATGTCGTACAGTGGAGCCCTGTTGGCCGTGCTTAGCTAGGAGAAGAGGTAGAAATGACAACTGCTGCTGGAACTGTCACGTTGATAATGAAGGTGATGGAAGGAGGGCACACTGTTAGCAATTTCAGACGCTCACCCTCCTTTTGTCATACAGTAACATTAGTGCCGGGGCAGCAACTTGCCTGAAGGAATAAAGTGCAACTCATCAGTCATATATCCGACACAAACACAGACACACACTGGCTTTTCATTAGCAGACGTAGTGTGGAGTAATCATAGGTGTGCCTTTTTAATTTTCAAGACAGTAATGGAGCTGCGGATTGACTGTTGGCGCATAGCTGCTATTTCCAAGTTGATGGAAATATTCTGGCAGCAGTTTTAGTGTGCATGTAAATCAGTCTGTAAAAGCCTCTCTTCTGAAACCACAACTTGATTTTTGTCACAATAGGGAACTTCTCATTTCTAACAAGTGGCAGAAGGAGCACTCAGAACCCTCACTTGAGTAGAAATACAACTATTTAGAAATGCTCCATAACAAGACAAGTACGGCACTTAATATGTTACTGAAGTAAAAGTGCATAAGTATTGTCCGCTCAATATAAAAGAATAGTTAGACATAGCCATTTGGGGAAATTTGCTTTCTGAGTTAAAGAAGAAGATTGATGCTGTACACTAAATATGATGCTGGAGCCAGCAGGTGATAGGCAAAGTGTAGCACAAATACAGGAAGTAGGGGGAAACAGCTAGCCGGGCTCTGTACAAAGAGCATAATGCATAACATGTAAAAGTCAACCATTATTAAAAAAAAACTATGGTGTTTTGCGGGCGTATGTCTATTTGCATTTATATGATTGTTTATGTGACATATATTTTAAGGGAAGGAAAGCAGCCAAGGTCAGTTGGGGGATTATTGACGCAGATTATCATCTGAGAGATGATGGATGGCCGTGATCTTTATGGATCACTTCACTCCATCATACTCCATCCCTTCCTGCCCAAGGTTCCCTGCAGGAACTTTGATTATCAAGGTGGCAGTGGCTCACAAAGTCAAATAGTAAATGTAGTGTGTAATATTGGTGAGGCGGCGGGCGGCATTTGGGTCATGCAGGGAGGTGAAAGTTTTATTTTTGTTTCTAAGATAATGGAGCAAATAATAATTGTGAATTTAAAATGTAATACATTTCCTGCAATTGAAAATACTGTATGTGAAACAAAAATATCAAATAGATTTTCAGAAATCACCTTCAACCCCCAAAAGTCCTCTAAATGACACCTAAAATAGGCAATGTGTCTTTGGGCATAACAAACAGGAATCATTTGAGCGTTTGCTCATCAGAGAGCAGCCAATGTTTCACAAGCACAAGTGAGGACAGGTTCATAGTTTCTGCACTAAATGTTCCTCTTGTGTTGCAGTGATGCTTTTGCTCAGCAGATGTTGAAGTTTTTGAAGCATTTGTTTGGATTTCATAAAAAAAACATAATATTTTTGGGTGTTTTTACTTAATTTGTTTCTAGCCTGCGTGATAGCTTAATCACCTCATCAACCTAGTGTGCATTTTCAAACTACTTCTTAAGACAGCAATTATTAAAAAGCTGCAGGGATGCACTTTATATTCCGCGTCAGCTTCTCTCATTAGCATTTTTGTCTTCTCATCATGGTCTGTCCTCTTGTCTCCCACTTTTTGATGAGGTTAGAGGTCTTTCCATCAGTATGTCTACCTGCCTTTCCCCGGTTGATCTTACTCACCTTTTTGTCTCTGCCTGTCTGTATCTCCAGCCCTTCTTCTCTCACTTTTTCCTGCACCTTTATTTTTTCCCATCTGTTCTTCTGCCCTTTAGCTTGATTTTCCTCCATCTTTCAGAGTTGTTATTCCTGTCTTGTGTATACTATCTTGCAACCACAATGGAGCTGCCTGTGATGACAAAACTCTCTGCGTCTCTGCCGCGGTGAGAAAGTTCTGCAGCTTCATCTGTCTTGCTGCTCTTGGCAACACATAATTGGATTAGGGGAGGGTGAAGGAAAGCAACTCCTGGTGGTTTACTCTGGTCTTCTGGTTGCTGATAAACACAGGAGAGCCATACAAGAGAAAATTAACTTGCGGGGCAGATCATCTCTCTCACGCTGTCTCGACCTTGTGTTTTCTTAGTTTGACAGAGCCAGACCGTGCTCACGGCGATTACAACTAATTAAACACCCCTTCACGGACGTGTCTGGCTGGAATAAACAAGAGCGCTTAACCCAAAATATATTGGTGAAAATGTGGCCATGGCTGAGGGATGGAGGGGTGGAGGGAACGGAAAGGGAAGAGGAGGCATGTGTAGGGTTAGGAAAAAAGTGCAGGAATGAGGATGTAGTGTAAAGGAGAAGATGGCTGGAGGGAGTACATGCAGTAGGAGGAGGAGAGGTGCTGTGGAGGCAATTAGCTTAGACTAACTCTTCCAAGTGAAGGTTGATCCTGCTGAGAAAATGAGCTACAATTGCCCTCGTAGGTGTAATGACTTTTTCTATCTGACACAGCTTTTGAATGCACACCTTCCAGTTTGTGCTCAAAAAGACCTGAGGTGATATTATCCTGTATGACTGCATGGCGCCGTTGGAGGTAATTAGAACCCACATGCGTGGTTATGTTGTCAGGTGTAATACTAATGCCGTGGTAAATGGTAGACCTCAGCACTTTGCTCCGCTAATGATTGAAGACATTATAGAAGTTTCTCTTAATGCATTTTTCTCGTGTAAGATCCAAAAGCTCTTGTTGGATATCAAACAGTGGAACCAAAGTATGAAACCAATTATTACCACATTAATTCTATTCTATTTTCCTGTGGTGCTGCACAAAGTGTTTGTTTTTCAAAGGTCAAACTATAGGACATGACATGCATTTGACTGATTTCACACATTTACGTACACCCAATGGTGCCTCTAAAGAGTGGCCCAGTTCTGACTTTACATATAATACACAATGAAATTCACAGTGATTGATAATCACTGGATTCATGTGTCTAATAATGTTAAGAAATTGAAAATGATTGGTTCTGCACCAAAACGTAAAATGTCCACGAATGTAAATGACAAAACATGCTTGATCTTGGAAACAGCAGTTGACAAAGCGATTTCACCAGTGGTCTAATGGCAACGTGGCGTTGACCGTGGTCGTGATCACTGTTGATTTAATTAGTTACCGCCTGCACTGACACAACCACTGCAGTAACATTTGCACAGTTGCAGTTACTGTTCGGGAATACATGTTTGTGATTCAGCAGCATTTTCTCCCCTGAACACACTGATTATCCATTTCTTTAGTGACAAATGACTCTGATTTGATCGATTGATTTCTGAATATTGTTTGTCTCTCTCCTTAGCTCTGCTCCTCCTCTATGACGTCACTAACAAAGCATCCTTCGACAACATCCGGGTAAGAACAACCACACTTGGACTCTTTATTTTGGTTATAACTCACTGCTGTTCGTGTTTCCAGAAACATTTGCACTTGTAAATGAACGCTAATTTATTTATCCCAAGAAAAGGAGTTCAAGTATGTTGGCGTTTTGTTAACAAGTGAGGGAAAATGGAGGAGAGTTGTGAGATTGACAGGTGAAGTTATGCAGCGTCAGCTGTAATGCAGGCATTGTACTGGACCGTTCAGGTCAATGTACCAGTCGATCTACGATCCGACCCTCCCCTGTGGTCATGAGCTTTAAGTAGGGGGTGAAAGAATGACATTGCGGGTTCAAGCTGTCAAAATGAGTTTCCTCCACGTAGGATGACGCGGCTCGGAGATCGGGTAAGCTGCTCTGAGATCCAGAGGGAGCTCGGAGTAGAGATGCTGCTCCTTGGTGTCGAAAGGAGCCAGTTGAGGTGGTTAATTGGTATATTAAGAAAGATCAGGAGTTAGATTAAACCCTAATTTCACTCTATGTACTAGCAATAAATTAGCAGCCTATCTGAACCGATGGTGTTTTATGATTCTTGGATGCTTGGAATCACTGTTGATTGCGCTGAATGAATAATTTCAGTGTTACTCGAAAGCTGTCCCTTATTGTAACAAAGCAGAAATAAAATGTTGATAGTGCTCATGAAAAGCCTTTTGTTCACTGAAAGTGTGCAGTAGAATACAAACGCTCTCAATCTGCAGAGGTTCCAATTTGCTCATCCTCACAGCAGGGATGGGATGACGAACGATGGGGACAGTGCCAACAAATGAAGGTAGAAAGCTGAAGAGCATGGGGGTGCAGAGTGGAGCTCACTTTCGTCCCCGAATGGGCCCGTCTCTTTGTAGTCGCAGCATGTCTCTCCTCTGCACTCAGCTCCAACTGCACCAGCCACCTCCTGCCCCATTTGGTGCCACTCCCCTCATCCCCTGTGGGTGCATTACTCTCCTTTGATTAACACAGAGCGGAGTTAAGAGCAAAATATGACCATTATAAAAGTGTGTGTGTTACACATCAAGGAGAAAAATGGTTCCATAGTCATCTGGCAGGCCTTTGTGTGTGTGTGTGTGTGTGTGTGTGTGTGTGGGAGGGGGGGGAGCGCAAAATGCCTTTATTAAAAGAGGATGGAGAGCAGTCCCTAGAGATTACCATCATGGTGCTTTTAAGAAATTGCATTAAATCACTCTATCAGATATTTGAAGCCTTGGATCTAACGTGGATGGAGATGAAACCTGGGGGAGACATGTTTTATTTTCAGCTGAGAAGTCACTGTGACACCTCTGTTGGTCAGGTGTGTGTACACCTGACATTTTCAGTAGAAGTTTAGGCTTCTTCTTTACTTCCCATGTGTGTTTGAATTCAATTTGATTAAACACAATATTTTACTGTGACCTTCATCTTTAACTGTATACAATTTCTGGGATGGGTTCTGGGACTGGGCGCACTATACAGTCCGCCTCTTCATCCAGAGATGCTGCTTTGCTGTATGATTAACTCCTGAGAACCACAGGAGCTTCTCCAACCACACAGGAAGAGTGTCGATGATTTGATTTGATGATGGAACTATGAGTGATGTGATGTACCACTCAGTGGCAAAGGTGTCAGACATGGCTTGCTGATTTAGTAAAAGAATTAGGAAGCAGTAGCACTCTTTCTCTGTAGTCTCTGTAGTGTCTGTGTATCACTTCACATTTCAAATGAATTTGGGGTCAGAAGATATAAGTCTTCCTTATCCCGACATGGTTTTTCCTCTAAATTGTACAAAGTGACACAAATCCGTCTCCTCCAATGTCCCTTTAAACATTTTTTTAATGATATCCTCGACCTATATAAAGCATCCACCCCGCTCCACATACTGTAAAAAACTTCTCCACGCATGAGGATGTTAGCCGGTTAGCATTAGCATAAAAACCGCTCTCTAATGCTCCACAGCAGATGTAAGCTCAATGGGAGGCTAGTGGACAGTCTGTGTGTGTGTGTGTGTGTGTGTGTGTGTGTGTGTGTGTGTGTGCGTGCGTGTGTGTTGTATATGGAGAATGGTTGTAATCCCTGCAGAGGGTTGAGAGAGCACACCTGTTCAGCACAGTGCTAAACTACAACTTGCGACACAAACACACACACACACACACACACACACACAAAGGCAATTTGGGCTTGTTAATGTTAATCAATTCTAATTACAGCAAATGATGTGCAGATTGTGCAGGCCTGTTGTGTTCACACTCACACCCTGTTCTACATGTGTTTCACAGCTCCACGGCAGTTTAGATAAAAACATTTGATAAAATATGATGCATTTATTTAGATTAAAAGAAATATGCTCTTACATCTGTACAGTAACTATGAAGCTACTTCCAGCAGCCAGTTAGCCTAGCATAGCACGAAGACTGGAAACAGGGCACAAACATCTAACCCAGCTCTGTCGGAAGTAACGAAATCTGTTTAACAGCAGCTGTAAAGCTCACAAAATACACATTATGTTTGCCTAATCCGTACAAAAATCAACAATATGTGGTTTTACGCTGTTTCCAGTCTTTGTGCTAAGCTAAACTAAGCTAAGCTAAACACCCTGCTGGTAGTAGCTTAACATTTTCCATAAAGACATAATAGCGGTACCTATCTTATCATCTAATTCTCGACATGAAAGCGAATAAGTGCATTTCTTAAAACGTTGAGCTTTTCCTGGAGTGTGCCAAACAGCATATGAAAATAGGAATTTAAAGTTGAAATGAGCTCTGTAATAAATGCTATCTTAAATTAGTACTTTTACTTAATATATTTAGCTGCTAATACTTTTGTTTTTTATCTTTCTTTTAGTCAAATATTGAGTGCATTCAGGGCTACTGCAGCACACTGTAAAGGCACACACTGATGTCTCCCATAGTGTGAATCCATTAGCAGCCGAGCCTCAGGGTGAAGGCTGGAGAACATTTGGATGACAAAGAGATGGAGACGCCGTGTCCAGTGCTTTCCATCACTCACTCGCCCTTATTCGGTCTCCCATGTTTGTTTTTTTGCTCTTTCGCCTCTCTTTTCACTCTCCATACCATCTGTAACCATGGCCACAGCCACTGCTGCTTTTCTGCCTCTATTTACCTTCATCTATATCTGGTGCTGTTTTTCTATTTCAACAGTTCAGGGTTTATTGCCTACCGCTCTGTTTTGTAAGATCAGTACGTTTTCAGTAATCCTGATGAATTGTCATTGTAACAGTAAGGAAGAAACTCAAATAATCAATAATAATTGAGCTTTAAGCACCTTCCAGAAATGCACCTTGTTACATAAACTCAATAGCAATTTAACGTCTTATGAATGATGTTGAATGTTTTCTGCAGTGTGCAGGGTTAAACACACGGAGAAAGGTGAAATGCACATGTTCTGCCTTTTTAAGAAAACTTTAAAATAACCCGCGCGCTTTTAACAATGTGAATGACACCATTTTAAATTGTCAAGGAAATTAAGTAAATACATTATTTATTTATTTATTTGCGATGTGGGGTAAAAATATTTCGGAACGACTGCAATAAAAAACCAACAGCTTCTATGTCCAGCTGCATGGATGAAATTGCAAATATCCAGCAAAACACGAAACACAAATATGAATTAAACGAGTGAACTGAAGTATGATGCATCATTCACTCTCCATTTAGCTGTGTTTTGTTCTCCACAAAACACATTACTGCACTGATGGTTTCCCATCAATGCAGCAATCATTTTTCGCCATCATCGTCTGCATTTTTGATTGGACTTTTATTGTCTCTCATTGTGGCATCTAGTTCTAAAAAAAATGATAAAGAAAGCATATCTTCAGGGGCACTAGAGCCACACAAGTCCAGGTGTGTCCAGTGTATCCACATGTGATTTTGCTGCACATGTTGCAATTAATATGAGTTATAGACACGACAGTAAAGCTCTAATACAGCAACTTTATCTGGATAATCTGAGAAAAAACTAGGATTTCTTCTTTTTCTGTCTATTTCCTGTGTCGTATTATTCATTCTGTACATGTTATTGCATTCATGTAAATAAAGTCGTAATGTTTCAGGAGCCTGATGCCATTAAACCCTGGAACCCTTTACAACTCCGTATCAGTGCTTTACAGCTGCTACGCTGGCACCGTGCACAATGTCAGCTAAAGACCCTGCTCGGTGGCAGATTTGTACTCACTCACATGCCAAATAATCTGAGACAAACACAGCGACATGTGCACACAAGCCCGCGTGCACACACACACACAGGCAGGTTTTATTGTTGCTGACCAGCACGCTTGGGCGCAGAGGCCACAAAGAAAAATCATTCAATCATGCAATCACTTAAAGCCTTCTCAGGGCAGGGAGGCTTTGGTTGTTCAAAAGATTCCCACAACAGAAAAGCAAGAATCTATTCGACGTGCTGTCAGCTGGCAAGTGTGTGTAAGTGTGTGTGTGTGTGTGTGTGTGTGTGTGTGTATATGTGTGCTCTAGGGAGCAGAATTACAGTGTGTTCGTGCAAATTGAATCATTGGAGGGTTTTTTCCCCTTTTGAATGTAATCTGCTACATTAACCACATGTTGGTCATGCAATTAAAAGGTAGACACAAAAACAAAAAAAGATTAATGTCAATCAAAGATAAAGCAGTAAAGAAAAGATCTCTTTAGTAAAGATGTTAAATGTGTTAATAGGTCTCTATAAATGTAATTCTAAGTTTGGTCAGTGTATTAATAACACCCAGACATTTACACTAAATTCACAAGTGGGGTATTTACTCACTTATTTCATGTCGTAGAATGAAACCCATTTCTTACGCCTGTTTTACCCATTGACCTTATTTTAGGCACCTAACCAAAAAAAGATAGACTTTTAATGGTGCAATGTTAAAAATCAAATCCAGACCATCTGTATGTTCACATGCGCCTCAGTAGGTTAGACGTACTAAACAACAACACCAAATGAGGGAATTGCTTAGGAAAAAATTTAAGGGGTTCTGGTTCTGCAATCATTTCCCAGCACAGCCTCTCTGGTACCAACAAAGAAGCTGATGAGTCTCAGTGCCAGTTTGCCTAATTGATGCGTGGACAAAAAGCTTTTGGGTGAACAAAAGAAAACCCAACACCACTGTTGACTGGCAGGCGAGAGTGGTGATGCTGTGCTCCTCGAGGTCCTTTCCGAAAATGAACAATGCAAAAACACTCTCTGCCTGTTTTATAGCACTGAATCAAATCATATTTGTCCTTCTCTCGCCCTCCTCACTCTGCTTTTCTCCCTCGCTTTTCTACTTGCACAACCTCACAAGCATATTTGTTGATTTTCCTCCCTCTACCCCGTTGCACCCCGCCAGCCCTCACACTTCCCCTTACTCTCCGCCTCCTCCTCTGTTTATTTGTCATGCTTTCTCCCTTCTGTCGAGGCTGCATCTCCCTGAATCCAAGTTAGCTTTTCAGCCTCTTCTGCGATGCTAACAGTTGCATTTCTTTTTCTTTTTTGGGCATATTACTCCAAACCATTTTCCACGTTGCCACAGCTTATCAGACAGAAGTGAGAAAACAGCTTGATAAGGCCAACATGCGTCCCGTGAATACGTAAAGGACAACGGGCAGGAGATTAGGATAAAGATTTGTGGTAGTTGGATGCCAACTGGTTGTTTAGCCTTTCAGTGGATTTCAAATAAACTTTAATGGCTCGACTGGCTTATTGCAGAATGCGAAGGACCTGGAAAGAGTCCACACACATTCACACTAATGCTGTGTGCATGTGCTGTTGCCCTAAATGCTAAGTCACACTCACACAGTGACATTCACATTGAAACACACACATAAACACACAGGATCAGATGCAATTGAGAAGGTTTTATTTTTATTTTTCAGGTTAACTTGGTGAAAATGAACAATATCTACTTCTCAGAGCTTTGCTTTTTCATGGGTGTCAACTTTGACACTTTCTTCATGTCAAACTTAAAAAGTTTGAACAATTTAACAGGGCAGATTCAGGCGCTGTTAACTGGGCAGCTGCCACAGTACGGATATTATATATCTTTGGGTTTCTTGTTGTATGGTTAACAGTAGAAACCTTCAGTTACTGATGCAGGTGATGATGTGTTTTTGAATGTAGCTTGAAATAGAAAAACAGGAAGAAAATAAACAGGAAATGTGTGAATGTATTCTGCGGAGAGGTAAGTGGCAGCAGGCATATGGACATATATGCACTGAAGTCACCATGATGGACAGAGACTGGTGCACACACAGAAATGCTGTAAATGTTGAGAGCTGTATTTGAAAAAGGACATGACAAGATGCCGTGGTGCTGTGGGACCTGTAACACACGCATATTCAAATTCACAAACACACAAATTCCACTAACTTGACAGACTGACAGAATTCAAACACACACTACAGAAACCACACTGATACACACACTAACCGCACAACCTGCCACTGTTCCAAACACACACACACACACACACACTCAGAGTGCAGCAGGCTAATAAGTGTCAGTCTGTTCTGCCTCCTCTGCTCTCCCCGCTCTGAAGGATGAAAAGATGTCTTCGTCTCTGCCTTTTCATCTTCCTTTTCTTGTTCCTCCTCAGAGGGGGAGTGCATCCAGACGTCTCATTTAGACTCCTGAGACTTCACTTTCTTTTTACTCTTTATTAATACGTTTGAGTGAAAACTTATATCTGAGCTTCATTCACACCAAGCATGTTTGGAGTGTCTTATCGAACGCTGGAGTGTTTGATCCTTTAGCTCAGCTAATTCGGCGGGGTGGGAACATGTCTTTTGAGATCAGGTGGCACCAAATAAAACCACAAAGATGCCTCAAAAAGACAGTGGCGTGGTTTGTTACAGGGGTTTACCAAACCCAATTTTCTTTCCTGAAACCATTTCTGATGCCTCCACGCAGTAAACCTCACTGTTGCCCTCTTCACACTAAATGAGCTCAGTTTCTTGATCGGTTATGTTCAGGATTCATGGAACCGTGCTATCTAGCGAACCAGCAAGATGGCAGATCGCACTGATTTGTTTTTATCCAAAAATACAAACATGGACCAAGTACTAATGATAAGACTACCTAGAAGACTATTATTGTAGTAGACCATCGTTGCTTTCTCCATCCTCTCTTTCCAACGTGGACAATATGACACGCCCACTGATGACAGCACAGTTTGCACTTCTTCCAGCTGGGAACCAACATTTTTTGTTCCAAACAAATGTATTTTTGGTCGAAATGAGTTCAAACCCATCAGTTCAAAATTAGGTGTGCGAACCGGAACAGAACGTGTTCTTGTTGGTGGGAGAGGGTGAATGTGTGGAGATGATTGGGTTCATTTTAACACGTGTACAGTATCATGAGCCCGTAACTACACATCACTTCCTACCTTTCTTCTCACACCCCAGGTATTACAACCTGACCACTGCTGTCTGTACAGCCCATCCGTTGCGCGCTAAAGGAATCAAATTGTGTAATGCTACTTGAAGCAGCTGGTGCGTGTTGCTCTTGCTTTCATCATTGCAATCAGGAATGAAATGCTACTTGATTAAGTCCAAAATAAATTAAAATCCAAGAGAGGATTGATTAAATTATTCACCAAGTTCTGCAAAGCTCAACCTCCAACTTCTCCGCGCATCACCGGCAGACAACAGAATTGTAGGATCAAGGATTGGAGGATTCCTGCTATTCAGTCGGTGAATAGTAAGACCTCTGGAACCCTGACTCTGGAACCACTGACTCATGCTGCCATAATGCTACCATAACTTAGTCTGAAGAAACTCAATGAAACAAATACAAAAAAGTGATGTTCTGAAGTTCTTCATCCCAGTTTGGACCAAAGGCAACAAAACCCCCTCTTTGCTAGTCCTCTCTTCTTAAAGAGGACGATGCTACTGTAAGGTTTATATTTCCAGGTGGGATTGCGATTAGATTTAGGTTAAATAATAAAAATCAACTGCAGTTCATGCAAGCACAATGCTTTCTACATTACGTAGTTCAGCAAATGTAAAATGTGAAGAAATATGAGAAACATGAGATGCAGCAGCTGGAAATTTGTCTGCAAAGGGTGCGGTATAGTGTGTGTGTGTGTGTGTGTGTGTGTGTGTGTGTGTGTGTGTGTGTGTGTGGGTGTGTGTGTGTGGGTATTGGTGTGGGGTCTCTGCATGTGTTGATGTGCATGCATGATGATAAGTCCCACTGTTCACCTGCCTGTAGCGTGGCCTCAGTCTGCAGTACAGATCTCTCTCCGCTCCGCTCGACACCCAGCAGCTCATCTCAGCGGACCAAACCCAGATTCACACAACTGACTCCATCTAAACTTCGCTTTCTGCATCTTTTTACCTTTCAGTTCTATTAGTACACTTATAGATTTCTTTGTGCTTTCTCCTGCTGAAATATTATCACATACATCACTGTGAAAGATGATATTTCTATTAAGTTAATACAGATATCGGGCAAGGTCTAATTAGGTTGCAATAATAAAAAATGCACAGAGAAAAACATCTTTAGAATTGTTTCTGGCGTAAGATTTATTCCTGTAAAAATCCAGTTAAAAGTTGGGGAAGTACACGGTAAGTCTGCAAACGTGGGCAACAGAAGGTAAACAAGCGTTGAGCGGTGTTTTGTCATTTCAGCGTTTTCCTTTGGATCCTCTCACTCGTCCTAATTGCAAATATGTCCCTCACCCTTCACATGTCGTTGTTGCTGTAAAAACGTATGTGAACAGTCTGATGAGCATTACATGGATTTAGTAAAACCAGTATTGTTTGTAGTTGCAACCAGTAAATCTACAGTGAACCAGTTGTGGGTTTCTGCTATTTTTCCAGTGATTTCCTCGTAAGCAGCTGTTCCTTTGTGATTAGACTGTCTCTGCACTTTTAGCTTTTTGCTGTCTTGAGCCCATTTTTCTGTTTATTTGACTGAGATAAGCAGCCAGATTCTCAGCACCTGTCCACGTACTATTCCAGTCACATTGCACGAGAAAGTTCGATTTTGCGGCTGCACATTGTGAGTGTGTTATTGCGTCTGTCAGGCAAACACACCAAGGATCACCCAAGTATTGTATTGTATATAGTAATGGCCTGCCAAGCCTGAACTGGAGCATAGCAGCAACAATTCATCTGGAGGCAGAGTGTTGGAGACATCAGACCATGGGGACTGCTGATAAAAACAAAGTTTTCACAACATTTATAAAAAAGGAAATTATTTTCCTTAACTCACTCACACCAATTATTGTACCCATTTGAACATCTATTAAGAATATGTATTAGAACATATATAAACTGGTTAAATTATCTTTATGAAAATACTAATAGTCATATGTTACAAGAGGCTAAAGTAAGGTATTTTAAAGGTCAGTTAAAAAGCTCTATTAAAAATATTTATTTTCAGCTAACAATGATGAAAAACAGAAAAGCATGCTAACTTGAGAGGCAGTGTGTTTGCTTTTATTTGACAGGAAGAAAGGGTTTATATTTGACAAGGGTCCCCAGCTTCAAGAAAATCAACTAATTCATTAAGGTTCTAACATAAGTGCCTATAAGTTCAGATTTTTTTGTTTTACCTCAAAGAATATAATATTTACATAAGCAACCTACCGTCAACAGAATGTCAGGCACATTTCTATACAGTGGTAGCTTAAAGGGAACCAGAGTGATGTATTGTCTCTATTAGCAACCAGTAGGAATTGCAACATCTGCAGGGTTAGTTTCTTCCTACAGAAGTAGCACCACATGCCTTTAAAGCAACAATTGCTTGGAACTCTACACAAGGTATAAGGTCACATTTCCACAACAGAGAGAAGTTAGCCAAATATTTATAGCAGATTTTCAACAGAAATAATACAGTGCAGAGGTACAACATCATAGGGTGTTTTACACTCAAACCTTTGAGTAAAAAAGCTCAAATGAGGCAAATAGAACACGATGTCTCTTCCCCAGGACGTACAGTAAAAAGATTGCTTGTGTGGTCTCCTCTCAGTCTCCTCAGCCAGGGAAGCGTGGGGTGGACCTCTCCCTGTCGCAGCTGGTGTCCACACGCAGCCCTGTTGAAACGAAGACAATGCTGTTACTATTGACTGACACCGTAAAGCCCCTCCTCTCCTCTCAGCACACGGTGGAGGAAATCAATCACAAGCTAATCAGGCTGAAAGGCACTCTGGCATCAATTAGATCTCCTGCAAACTTTAAACACAATGTTGTGCATGAGCTTCATATACAACACATTCATTTTTCATAAAAATGCATTTACTGTTTGTGCTAGTACCACGCAGTTTGTAATTATGGTTGTATACTGTGGTTCATGGCTCTAGAGGAACTAAAGAAAGTACCCCTGATGATGTCATAAGGGTAATCTTGGTCTGAGCTAGAGGCTAACACATTTTTTTGCAGAAAGCCTGAGTTGCAAACTCGGGAGTTAGTTTGAAGGATGTGAGTGTTTACCCAGGGAGGGACAGTCTTAACCAAAAGATGCAATCATGTTGCATCATGGGAAGTGTAGTAAGTAGCATTTTCTGAGCATTTTCGTCCAAGCTATGGACTAAAAGTCAGGATATCAATTTTGACCATTTTTTGTTTCTTTTTTTGTTCCCAACCTCCGATGTACAATTAATGTTTCACATTTAAATCATTTTACATCAATTTGTAGGTTATTCTCCATGTTTGAGTTGAATAAAAATATTCCAAGGAGGATGGTCATTCTCAACACCGCTAGGTTTACACCTTTTAAGTGTCCAATTCTGCCTTTATGCTACATTCCCTTAGCTGTGTTTGTATTTTGGTTCAGAGCAGTGCCACTGGAGGGCAGCACCAATCTACAGTATGCCATGTGTACATTAGAGAAGACCTGTATAAACCCCATGTGTTTAGGTGTTAATCCCACATTATTCTCATGCTTACCAGGTTTTCTTGCATGCCTGCTGCTGTGGTCCTGAGCCTGGTTTGAATATTTAGGCTTTGGCTTTATTACACTGGTGCAAAGGTTCTCTTTGTTGGCTTTAGCTGTAACGGGCTGACAGCATTGGCGTGAAAGAGCAATCAGTTGTGCTATTTGTCTTGCCATGGATGTTTTTTCTGGAACAGGTGGTGGTACTTTGCGTGACCGAGTAGTCACCGTCACCTTTCCTTCATTCCCCTCGCTGAAGACATCGTCATAATCATCTGAAAGGGTGACTGGGTGGAGATGCACAGCGGCGAGCTCCTCCACTGTCACCACGGGCAGAGGGGTCGCCAGAGATCTGAGGAAGGCTGAGGAGTCGGAGTGGTGACGACGGGATGGTTTGGGTCTGAGAGGGGGTTTGGTTTTGGGAGAGGGATCTCGATTAGGAGTGTTGTCTGATTGAGAGTTGGGAGCAGGACCGGCTTCGGGGTCAGGGAAGATGACAGGGAGTGGAATCTGCAGAGACAACCTGTTAACTTGAGCCCGGGGGGACGTGGAGCTGGACTTGGGACGCAACTTCCAGCCTAGAGGGTCGTGGCCGGTGATGACTGACGTCTGGACAGGAGGAGGAGAGGAGCAGGAAGAAGTGGAGGTTGAGGAAGAAGAGGAGGATGTATGTCTTGGTGAGCCAAAGACACCAATGGAGGGGCAGGAGTAGCGTTTGGCTGAAGGAGGGGGTTGTATGTGGGGTCTGAGGAGGGATACTCCACGCTGAGGAGGCTGTGGTTCCTTCTTGTTCTTCTTCACGATAATGCGAAAGTCGGCTGACCACCGCCGCTGATGAGAGCGGGGGGTTGCACTGGAGGTGGAGGCTGTTGAGACACAGATCTCTCTGGGCTCCTGGCTGTGTCCTGGTCCTTGTCTGTTCTTGCAGTCTCTGTCCTGTGCCGTGAGGCCATTCATCTGACCTAACTTAGCGTAGCTACCATTAACACGGGCTGGGCTAGCAGGGAAACATTTCTTCATCATGCTTGACAGGGTGAGACCTCAGAGTTTATCAGGTGTGGTGAGCGTAAATAACCCTGTGAAATGTGAGAGGGGAGGGGTTCAGAATGTTTCAATTTCTAAAAGAGGAACAGGAGACGCCCATTTCGACTTCTCAAATCAAGTTTCACAAACAAAGTATTTTCCCAGCAGAGATACTTGCTGCTATGACAACACCCATCAGTGTGTGGAGAAAAGTCCACAAACTGAGTATAATAATCGTAATCTCCTTCATACAGCCATAAAACAGCCTGATGCTGACATTAGCTTGCATTAGCCAACATAAGCTAATCACGTCAGACCAAGAAAGGCTGTAGCAGCAAAAAAAAGTGTATATAGTTGTATTACTTATGAATTCAGCTTTTCATTTATAAGAGGAAGGTTGTGTCTTCTCTTGTTTTAAATGTATATAAATAAAGTTGCACTCGTCAATAAACATGTTAACTTAATAACTAGACATGACATTTACTCAAAACAGAAGGTAACTTCAACATTTGTTTGAGTTTCACATAAAACTTTCACATTTCAAATAATTATACACCAAAAACTTAAAAATGAATACTGACATGTTAACAATGTGAATGCCTTCATGTCCAAGATGTGAATGTAAAACGTAAAACATTGTTTACCTGCAGAGCTGTGTTGTTCTCAGTGCTCATCCAGTCTAGACTAACCTCTTACCCTCATCTCTTTCTTAATATCAGTGTGTGTGTTTTCCCCCTACCCAGCAACCCATCCCACATCTGACCACAACTTCCTCAAACTAACGTCTAGAAAGCCTCAGAGTGCCCATTTCACACACACACACACACACACACACACACAAATCAGGGTTGATTAACAGCTGATTTCATAATAGCATCGAGTAAGGCCAGTATGGGAAAGTGTTTGAGAAAAACAAATTTCACGCAGCTTGAAGACGTCTAAACTGGTAGCTGATAAATCTATGGCCAGCGCTGACCTCAGTGTTAGCTACTTTTATTTTACTATTATTAGTAACAATCTACAGCTTCTTCAATGGAAATCAATGCATGTTTTTCCATTTTTTTCTCATTAACTGATATGAACAGTAGCGATTTAACCTATAGGCAGTTTATTAAAGGGTAAGTTCACCAAATCATAAAAGAACATTTTCTCCAAGTGAAAACTGTCCACAGGGACGTCTGAATAACCAGAATATTGTGTCCTGGAAGAAACTTTGCAATCCAGTTCCATTTCATTAATTTCTATTGTGTTTGCAGAATAGGAAAAGTCTCATGGTTTTGGATGTGTTTAGACTGCCTCCTCTGAATGGTGCCTAAAACCAAGTGAGCCCTATTCACAGATCAACACCACTTACAGGCAACTGTTTTCAAGCATGTCATAATTAACCACTCTGTGATTCACAAACCCAGCTGCAGCTGCAGGGGGAAACATTTTCAGCCATGCCAGTGACTTCAGTGTTCTTTTGTTTTTCGGGCCAACACCAAACTTTCGGATTGATTGCCATGAAATTCTGCACAGACATTCATGGTCCCCAGAGGATGAATCCTACTGACTTTGGTGATCTCTTGACTTTTCCTTTAACGCTGCCATGAGGTTGACATTTATGGTTTTTGGCATTTTTAGATATATTTAGGTATTTAAACTTCTCGTTTATGTATTTTGAAGAAACCCACAAACCTGCACCTATGCAAATTAGGGTGTGACATTCTCTGCTCACTTCTGGTGACCGCTGTCTATAAGCCCACGGCCAGGACATTCTCCCTCTGTACAAAATGCAGTGGTCGTACACAAAGTGACTGCATGCCACAAGCTCTCACATGTGGACCAACACGTACACGCGTCTTGCACCAGTGCTCCCACATACTGTATAATCTCAAACACTCAGTGTCGGCATTGAGTCCTTTGAAGTTTGTTCACTTTCAGCTCAGAAGCTGCGTTCCTTCTCTCACTTCCTCATAATCCACCCACAGGCCGTCGAGATCTTTGAAGGCTGTGTGAGTAAATTGACAGGTTTGCATGTTGTAGAGAATCGGGGCTTCTCGGTAAGGGCTCGGTACATTAATCTCTGTGTAATGCAGTGATGTAACCCCCTCCCCCACGGGGAGGGAGCGCCGAATACCTTAAAACCTGCAGACGAAGGCGGGGATTACCATGCAAAGAGAGATGGATGGAGGAGGAGGAGGAAATGTGTGTGCAGGGCTACTGTACAGTGTGATTGTGAGAAAGACCATGACCTTTCTCTTTCATTCGATGGCAACGAAATATATTTACCTCCGCTCCCCAGCCAGTCAGAAGCGATCTATATGTGCTTCTTGATGCTTGAAACGTTAACAGCCGCTCTCTGCCCAGCCGGCCGCCTCTACTTATGTTGTGTTTGGGGTTATTGTGTCTTTTGTAGCGCACATCACTGTTAAAACCCACGCTGGGAACTTTTCAATTCAGTTTATAAAATAAAACCCAAATGTATAAAGATGCAAGGGGGAAAAGTTAATAATAGAAAGAATATGAGGCACAAATACCATGTAATACTATGTACTATAATAATACAGTGTTTCCAGAAGAGCAGGAGGATTTCATGATGTTTTCTTTCTTTCTGAAGTTGACAGAGAGATTTGTTCACAATGGGAAAGCGCAGAAACCGGCTGAGCAGAGATGAACAGTGCAGCTCTGTGGAAAATGGAGAGATTTGACGCCTGATCTCCTCAGGTTTGATAGAAAACAATCAAAGAAACCCTTTTAGACTTTTTGAGGAAGTATAACCTAACAAGATTCCTGGAAGTATAAAAAGTCACAAATTGTGTATAATTCTCCACGGAAAACAAAACAAGTTGCACAATTTACAGCTCTCTAGATGCCTTCTAATCTAGACAGCAGTCACTGCAGTCCATTCTGCACTATTGTCTTGACAGCATAAGCTTCCTGTTGTCCTCTCTCTGCCTGTAGAGGTGTTTTGACAAACCTTGAACTTCACTGTTGCATAAGATCTCCATTTCATTACACCTTTCCCCATCTTCCTCTTCCTCTTATCCAGGCTTAATAGCGGAATCTCAGCAAAGCTCAGCGTCCTTCACGATTTCCTGTGAACAAAAAAACTGAGCCGACTGGAAAGTTAATGCAAATCCGGCTCATTATTTTGTATCTTCACTATCTTTCAATCCATTTTACTGCCCAAAAATTGCAATTCATTCTTTAACGTGTATCGGTTGGAGGTTAGACTGGATTTATATTTAATCACATACAGAAAAGCACACAGATGTTTTCCATAATCATCTGAGGTAATTAGAAACACGAAAGTATGGCAGCTATTCCTCTTTAATGTAAATGATTGTACACGTACACACAGAGACCATCATGCCTTTACTTTAATCACTGTAGTGAAATATTGCCACGTACATTTATTAGATTTTGTTTGTGTGGAGGAATTTATGAAATATGACAGTAAAGAATGACTTGTCCAATACTAATCAGATCTGGAAGGATTGCAACCATTTCTCTCTCTCTCTCTCTCTCCCCTGTCTTTTATTTTTCGTCTTCATTCATCATCTTGTGTGACTCGGTTTCTCAGTGACATCACTCGCCGTTTGAAAAGTTTGTATAGAAGTTGCCTGAAGGTGAGATGGAAACACTCTTAGTCTCTGCTTCTGTTTTCATGTGTGCTGCACGTATGATGTAGTGAACTAACGAAGAGAAAGTGCGTGTGAGTAGTGGATCAAAGACTCCCATAGACACTAAGTGCTTTTTAACCAAGCCAGGTAACAGGGAGTCAAGAGGCCACTGCCCTGTAATTGGGAGAAGATGGATGTATAGGTATGCAGGAGGAGGGACGAAGGGTGAAGAGGAGATCTGGAGGGAGTATAAGAAGAGCTGCAGCCAGTGAATGATAAATTAATCTTTTGCTTTTCTCCTTATCTCTTTCCCTGTGGATCCATCAATCTCCACAGTTGCCACTATCCACCTCCAATCCCTCCCTGTTATCATGATATCTCCTCCGTCCTCTCTCCTTTCCCTTCTTTCCTTTCTTCGTTTTGGATGTCTTCACCACTCTGTGCTTTCTTTTTCCATCTCCAGGCATGGTTGACAGAGATCCATGAGTACGCCCAGCAGGACGTGGTCGTCATGCTGTTGGGCAACAAGGTGAGACCTTGTTGCCAATGCTGGGGGGGGGGGAGATGGATGGACAGATGGACTCATAGAGGGAGGGAAGGATGGATCATGGAGTCAGACGTAGCAGAAGCCAGAGTGTAAAGACTGATTTATGGATGTGTCTGGAAGCAGAAAAAGAGATGTACATTATACGGATTGCAGAATGTATTTTGAGCGGTGGTTACTGGCCATTTCAACAGCACAGGCCATAAAAAAAAACACATTATTAAAAGTTAACTAAATATTTCACACAGGATCATTTTTATTTATTTTTTATAGGAGAGTTGGCCATTAAAATAGAAATGTTAGAATGGTAAAGTTGCTGGTAAACCCACTAAAATAACTGTCAGGTACTTAAATTTGTGCCGTAAGAGATGAACATTTGATAGTGATACAGGCCTGCATGTCACATGATTCCATCATTAGCATTAACCACTCTCCGGGCACAGTTTCTAACTTGACATTGTGTGTTCAACGTGTTCTAGGCTGACTCAACACATGACAGGGTGGTGAAGCGAGAGGAGGGAGAGAAACTGTCAAAGGTGAGCTTCATAATACACACACACACACACACACTCTGACACATGTAACGAGGATAAAATACATGCTGTACTTTATCTGCCCACGCAGCCACGTGGACCCTAACCCCCCCCCTAACACACTCTTGATTAGTGTGTGTAATTATGTATTCATGGGGGCGCATAATGTTGTTATTGTTTGGAATAAATGACGGGGGCTTGCTAACTTAATTTTCCAGGCTGTTTCGCTCAGATAAGCTCTGAGATGTGTGTTAGAGTAAATACAAACACGAGTGGCAGAAGCAGCTGTCAAGTTAGAGACACACACAGCGAGAATATTGACATGCGCACACATACCGAAAGAGATTACTATACCTGGGAGCATCTTTCATCGACTACATACTGTGTTCTTATAAATTACAACAGGGGAGATAATTAGTTTTTGAAAGCCAGAAATCTCAGCACCCATCAAAATTATTGTTGAATTATTTGTATTGATCAGCAGCCCTCCCACAATGCTCCAGGTACTTTAAACCCCCAGCTCCAAACCTAAACACACTAAATCATTCATAAACCTCATCTTTCTGTCAGCATCGGGGCATTTTGTCCTCATTAGGAGAGAGATACAAGAGTGTCCGCTCGTGCATCACAGACACAGTGACAGATGTTTCTCTGCCTGTGTGTGCAGGAGTTCGGGGTGCCCTTCATGGAGACGAGTGCTAAATCTGGACTGAATGTGGAGCTGGCCTTCACTGCAGTGGCCAAGTAAGTCACACACACACACACACACACACACACACACACACACACACACACAACACACCACAGTATGAAGAGCACAGCGATGTAGCTTTATCTTAAATGAACACACAGAGGGTTTTTTGTGTGACAGTTACTTAATGTGTTGCCCTTTTCTAGAACTAAGCAAACTTTTGGAAGAATACTGATACTAGAGATGATCAGGTGAAAAGTACTCCGACACTAATAAGATGATCTTGACCATGCGCAGCAGTATGTACAGTATGTTGAGTCAAACTAGACACCCAAGTCTTTATAGACCTGCTACCTGAGAACATCAGTGGAGTGCTGTAAACTGTTAAAGAAAGGACAGCTGCATAGATGAGGCCATTGTGGAGGTCTGATCAGATAGAAGCTATTTAAGGTCTTTTATGTTCTATACTATATTTCTATTTGTATATTGTATAGAGAAAGATGGCAGATGCTGTTATCTTGAAAAAACAAGACCAATCTGGTAATGACAGGGGAGAGGAGAGGTATTGTGAGTTCTTTTTTTGACATGATGCACATTTGCATTTGTCTCCTAAGGCCATGGTGTGATAATGGAAAACGCCAAACAGGGACCTAAATTACACATTCGGCTGTTAAGATCAGTATCCAAACCAAAAGTTGTTCTTGTCTTATATTTCTGAATCATGAGGACACTATTTTAACTGTGTTTCACTTAAATGTGTAGCGTGTCGGACAGATTGTGTGGGAGTTTGTTTTACATTTATAGCCTCGTTATGGTAACAGGCTGGCATGATGGGGTGTTGCCAGGAATAGCATGACAGTCTGGCACACAACACCCAGCTCTCTCTCTCTCTCTCTCTCTCTCTCTCTCTCTCTCTCTCTCTCTCTCTCGCTCTCTCTCTCTCTCTCTCTCTCTCCCAGAGAACTGAAGCACAGGACCATGAAAGAGCCCGATGAGCCAAAGTTTCAGCTGAAGGAGTATGTCGACAAAGAAATGAGGACTGCTGGCTGCTGCCGCTCGTAGACCACATCCTATGTGTGTGTATGTGTGTGTGTGAGAGAGAAGGAGAGAGAGAGAGAAAGAGAGTTCATTAAAGTTGTAATAAATCTGAGTCGGTGTATTTGCGAATTCTAATGAAATTCTCAGTGTTTGTAATATTTCTATCAGTGGTGACATGGCCAATATGCTCTCTCTCCCAACCCACCTTTCCTCTGCAACTGTGAATGTAATATAACCCCTGTCTATACACATATGCATGTACACACGCAGACACACACACACACACACACACACACACACACACGGCTGTGTTTGTAAGTTTACTTCACAGCAACTTCAGTCCATTTTTCCGTAAGTGTGATGTAAATATTTTGAATGTAATTTTAATTTTGTGCTCTGAAACTTTGTAGTTTGTAAATGCCTGTGTTGTTGAAACAAAAGAACATGGACAGAAATATGTTGAATATTAAACAAATCTTGTTAAAGTCATAGAAATAAATAGATCTTACAGAAACACTATTGCACCTAATGTAAGCTGGTAAACAGCACTGTGTGCTGTTCATGTACAGGATATCATATGATAACTGTTTTTAATACTTGTACTCGTGATCATGACTATCATTATACTGATGTGTCTGTGAAATTTAATTGGTCTCTACCTTTTTATACACAGATTGTTCAGTGTGAGTTTAAAGCTGCTATGTGAAGCATTTTAACACCAAGAAATCTCACTAATTATTAGATCATATTAAATGTAAAAATAAACAAGATCAACAGCAAAAACCATGACGCTGTCCGTTGACCTCTACTCTGGGTTTTACAGATTTGTGGAGATCTCTGTTGATTTGCTTCATGGCAAGACACAGGAGGATTTCTATTGAAATCACTTCTGAATAAAATATACAAGATAATCAGTTAACCTGGGTTCAGAAAGAGAGGTGCAAGGTCCACTTACAGCAGGCTACTTGCTTATTCTGGAGGTTTTCACCACATCTCACTCTCTGGAGTTGATCTGGTCCATCAGCTCTAGCAAGATTTTACAATACTGATTTATTTCATAACCAACAGATCTACTCCCTCCTCTGAAGCTGTGAGATGTGGTTGAAAGCTCAACATGAATCTAGTAAGTGGTCTTTGAATAAAGGTTTTTTTAGGTTAAATAATTCCAGTTTGAGACAGAGGTTATCTATTACTCTTTACCTTTTGTATATGCACAGTTCATTTTCAACTATATAGCATATTGTATACACATTATTTTTCTCCACTTTGACAGGCTTCATTTCAGTGCATGAAAATGTTCAAACAACAACAAAGAACAACCTGCCACTTTGCAGATTATGCAAAGAGCCAGTCGTGTACGTCTCAATCAAGATCACAAAATTTAGAAAACTGAACTTAAAAGAAGTAAAGAGAATTTGTTAAACCTAGTAGACTTTGTTTTTCCTGGGCTTTTGTAGTATCTGTCTTTTCCGTAGAGCCATTGTTATCAGATCTTTACTGAAGTAATGCAGCGCTATGGCTCCAAACCCCGAGAGGAGGTAAAGGGAACAGTAATTGGGAGTTGGTAGCTGCTTGAGTGATGCTGCTATTGTGTGTTGGCTTCAAGAACGAGTTGTCTGCAGTAGAAATGCAGGACGGGTGCAGGGTTCATGTGTGTATGAGGCTTTTTCAAAAGGAACTTGAAACAGGCATTTTTATCTTTTTATTTGTATGTTGTTTTATCAAAGATGGTTTCATACTGTTTTCTGTTTATGTTGTAAATTATATAAATTCTAACATGAAATGCTATAAATATAGATTTAATTTGCTTCAATTAAATGGTTTCCAAAGTCATTCATTTATTGTTAACTTGTACTCTGTCGACTGTATCTTAACTGAAATGATTTGTATTGTATCAATCTCCAGTGTTCACAATAAAGAATCAATCAATAGTGAATCAGTTGTCCTTACCTGTGGATGACCAGTGATGTAGCTCACATGTAGATCTACACCGCCACCTTCAGCCAGAGTCTTGTTATTACAACATTGACTGTTGCTGGCTGTGTTTGTGCAGCACACACTGCACTGACTCAGGATCAGTAGAGAATTGGTCAGCAGGTCTCTTACCATCAGCACTGGGACATAAATCTTCCTTGTGACTTGAGTTCGGGTGTAGGTGGGTATGAATGCGTTTCTTTTGTACAGTAATAGGATGTGCTGATGGGAAACTGAAGGATACTTCAAGTGCGTTGCAAGTAAAGATGTGGTTTTCAGATGTCAGGCTGGTCTGATGTTCGTCATGCTCAGTACCACGTAATCATTTGTCGTTCATCTCCTTACACCCCACCAGCCCCTGGAGATGTTAAATATAACTTGTCATTTGTCCATGCACAAGTAATTACTATACATTTCATTTATACTGGTTTTTATACCTGCTGTTGCTAGTCCTCTCAATGGCAGCTATTGTTTCTAAACCAACAAAATCATTCATGAGATTTCAATTTTTTTTGTACAAGTTCTGTCATTTTTCTTAAATAATTCGATGAGACTGTCAAGGGTTGTGGATCTCAGGCTTAGCAGAGGTTTAAGGATTGCCATTTTAATTGTTTTCTACTGTTGTGCTTATTTTACGTAATCGCTCTATTGGGTTTTCTTCATGGATGTGATGGGTTTTTACCTCTGGAACTTAACAAACAATAATATACATCTCAAAGGTTGCTGCAAAAATGTGGCGCCTTTTCTTTCTACTTGAACTTTTTGTTTAACAAAAAAACCACTACAAATGTTGCAAGTCAGAGCAAAATGTAATCAAATAGAGCACAAGCCCTGCAGGGCCCTGTGGTAACAAGTTGATCTTAGCTATTTGAGTGTTAATTCATCCTGCAAAGCAGCCTGTCAGATCATTTCTGCCTGATACCTGAAACTTCAGTCTGCAAGGAGGCAGGTGGGAGAGCTGAGACTGTGACTACCAGGCCGGATTAACCTGCAGGTCTGATCTGTAACAGACAGTGTGGGCGTGGACGGCTTCAGAAGAAGAACACAAACGCAGGGACATTTTAACTCGAGTGCCTCTCTTCATCAGTCAGTACTGAACTTTCTTTTGATTGGTCTGGAAATGGGTTGACCACCATAATATTTTGTGACAGCAGAAAAAAAAGTGGACAAGTGGAAGAGAAGGGAAGAACGAGGAGGAGGAAGAGAGGGGACAAAGTGACCAGGACGAGGGAACAGGTCAGCGTCACACAGTGCGGGCCGAACAGATGTACAAGTTAACAAGCAAGAGAACATCATGACCCGCTGCCTCCAGGAAGATCATCTATACTGATTCAATTTGCAGTACTGTAATAAGAAAACTGCTTTGTCATTCGAAGTTTTGGCTTTTTTTTTTTGCCTTTGCAGATGCATCAGCCTCGTGCAAAGGAGCTGAAGCGGGAAAGAATCTTAAAGCTTTAATTGGTGGGGATTGCAGATCCAAAATGAGGTTTGAAACCCCCAA
The DNA here is from genome assembly GCA_036023655.1 of Nannoperca australis. NCBI lineage: Eukaryota > Metazoa > Chordata > Actinopteri > Centrarchiformes > Percichthyidae > Nannoperca > Nannoperca australis. The sequence goes on along the minus strand of JAVQJD010016209.1, from coordinate 36,053 downwards.
ACTCTCAGTTCGCTACAGTGGTTTTAAGGGTTGGCAAAGTCAGTCTTTTTGTGCACGACTTTGGTCCAGAATGAAATATCTCAACATTTGCTGGATGCATCGCCATGACACTCATGGTGGCGAGAGGGGGGATCCGAAAGACTTTGGTGGACCCCTGACATTTTTAATTAGGGTTACGCCAGCAGGTCATATCTCAACAACTACTAAATGGATTGACGCAGAATTTTTTATAGACATCCATGCTGCCCAGAAAATATATCCTAGTGACTTTTGGGATATATAATATAATGCACTTCACTTAAATATCTGTAATATATGTCTTTGAGATGCCACAACAAACTTGAAACCAAACCTCCAGCTTCCAACTAGAAGTAGTCCTGTCTTTAGCTCAGTTTCCTAAGTTATTAACACAGCCTATTAAAAAGCCTGTTGTGGCTGCTGATGGTGATGTTGGAGAACGAATGAATCCACACTGTGTTCTGTCCACCTTTGCTCAGTCTAGTCTCTCCCTCACTCTGTTATGTGTCCTTCGCTGCAAGTGGAAAATATGTTTCCATGCAGGCCTGATCAACACTGTGTGCTGAGACAGGCTGTGACTCAGACTCACAGTGACTAATAGCTATTCCAATTTCCTTAAAACATCCCAGTCTGGAACAGTATGATGATGACACCCAGAAATATTTTCTTTACTAGAATGAGTGGCAGGTATTAGAAGATGGTGGGGGTTGAAGCTCATGTTGACCTGATAATACGACCTTAAGTTTTGTCGCATACGCTATCCTAATAAAATTACCTTTAAAGTAGATGTAATTGTAAGGCATGCTTACCTGCTTTTCTATGGCAATTAATCACACTGCAATGCAGCTAAACTTTTACTAATCCTCAACTCACTGTGCACCATACTATCTTTCTCAGTGAATCATCAATCATCCGCTTTAATCACCCACATTTTTAAATATTCACACTTGGTTGTCTCCCGATCAGGTTGACTGTGAAGCTGAGGTAAGCTGTAATGCCTTTCATGCTCAGCAGGGGTCACACTTGTAGCATGGATTTGTTAACTAGCCACAAGCAGCACTTGTTGCTCACTGCAGTTTTTCACAGAAGAATTAACTAAAATATGAAATGAAGAGTCCGGGGGTGCATTTAAGTTCATGTTTGGACGTGAGTTAAACATTTTTAAGGTCACTTATTTCTGGAAACACTTAAATGCGACGTGCAGTATGCCTAAGCAACATTCTGTCATTGTTACATGTGTCCTTTTTGTTCTACACCCTCTTTACATTGTTAGTGTTGGGGCCATGTTGCAAAGATTACTACTAAACAGTACATGTCCATTCCCACTCTCCTCTACAGTTTATGTGCAGTTCTTTCCTGTTTCCTCTTCACTCCTTCACGACGTGTCTTTTTAAAAGGTTTTTGATCAGTTTGCTATGCATCATTTTTATTTCCATCCTCAGATGAAGAGAAGCAAGAAGAAGACAAAGAATTGGTCCAGGAGTGATCTTCCTGACTATGTGTAAGTGTGTGCATTGGTGTGAATAAGTAAATAAATGACAGTCATAGTCATACCACTTGTTAACAAAGGCCCTCATATGACTTACCGAGGGCCATCTGTTGCACCAGTTGTTCTCCGTGTCATTAGCCCTACCTGAGGGCACCATAACCCCAATGGCTCTCATGTAGTGGTCAGGGTATGTGTGTCTGATTGTGTGTGTGCTCATCCATCACTAGTTGCCAAGCAGTCCACTCTGCTGTGCGTTAAAGTGACCAGGAACCCCAAACAAAGCCATGTGGTGTGTATATTTATGTGTTTTCCTTGGCTTCAGTTTGTGCCGAAAGCATTATCCCTTGTGTTTCTGGAAAACCTTAAAGTCTTCCTACTAACTGTGTACACACTCACCACGCAACACACAGCAGCCTAGCTGTGCTATTTCAAATGACCCGTTCACAGTGAGTGCAATAGCCTGGAGCAGTAAAAGCACCAGATAAAACTCTGGGTTATTTATAGGTCGGACAGTGATCAGAGAATGAGTACAAAGTGAGGAGGAGGGTGGTCTTTTTGTTCTTGCTTTCTGGGTTTTATAGTAGTTGTTGTCTGTTTCTGTTGTTGTTGTCCTTCTGAGCCATTGGAACTTGTTGCAACAACACTAAGTGAATTTAGTGAATCAATTATATTGTTATATATTGCTCCTCTCCTGAATTGATGTAGTATGACTGTCAGGTTATGTCTGTAGTGCTTACATTACATTTAACTTAATCCATACATTGTTACTGAATGTCCTGATTCATCTACCTGCAGTCATGTTTGTAATCACACTGCGTCATGTCACATCATGTTATACATAGATTAGACTGGACTGGACTGGACCACATTTGATTGGACTGGATTGAACTGGGTTCGACTCAACAGGGCTGGATTAGACTGAAATGGCCCGGACTGCACTGGACTAGATTGGACTGGATAAGAGTGGAATGGATTGGACAGAAAGAGGCTGGATTGGACGAGACTAGATTTAGTTATTAAATGAATTTAGCTTGGTTTAGATTACATTGGACCTGTGTGGATTAGATTAGAATGGATTGGATTAGAGTGTCTAGTAGAAATGGCTTCTACTGGACTGCACTGGGCTAGACTAGACTTGACTATGATTGTGTTAGATTAGATTAGACTATAATAATATATAATATAACTATAATAGACTATATTGGACTGGAATAGATTGGATTAGATCAGACGAAAATGACAAAAAACAACACGAACAACATGAAGACAAAAGGGATAGAGATGTACAAATAGAATAATAGTTAGGTTTTAATGTGATCCGTGACATTTAATGGATAGAGTTTATCTCCCATTTTTACAGTGTATGATTCTTCAGGGATCACAACAATATTTTGGCTCCTTTGACACAGTGCATCAATTAGGACCCTTCCTCTGGTTATTTGTAATGTGGGAAATATGTTTGTATTTGTATACGAAGCATAATGGCCTCATTTAAATATATTGATTATCAATACTCTAAATAAACACTTCCTTAATCTTTACTGGTGTGTGACTGGGCTGACAGTAATGTGGGTGTTTCTGTCGTCATTTGTGATACTCGTGTTTTTATGTGTGTGTGTGTGTGTGTGTGTGTGTGTGTGTGCAGCTTGTGTTATGAAGACGACCGGCCTTCCAGTTATGCGGTACCATTAAGATAAGCTTCCTCTTCACTCAGTCGAAGAGCGTCAACAAACAGTGAGGAAAACCTCCTGCTGCGACACACACACACACACACACACACACACATTACTCACACAGGCTCTGCTTGGTTTGTTGACTTTTCTGTGGAATAGTCAGGAAGGCCCACGTGTATCTACTGTACTGTATGTTTTCATCCACAGACGCCACCCCCTCTGACATTTACCTGATAAGATGAGACAACAAATGAAGAGGAGGAAGATGATGGTGGAGCAGGTACTTTATATGGTTGTCTTATCATTTTGAAAATGTATTTATTATGAGTATATTTGGTTATTTGTTAATGAATTGACAAGGGGTGGGAAGGGGGCCAGGCATGCAAGGAGAGCAAGGTGAGAGGTAAACAAGACAAAAACATGTGACAATATTTCCTCCCTCCCAACCTCTGCATCTATCCATGTGACATTGAATTGCTGATAACACAAAACACACAAATTATGTAAGAGAAAAGTACTATTATACAAATGAGTGTCACAGGCTGTGTCCCTGTCCCTCCTCCCCTGCCAAATGTGTCTTTTCCCACTGGTATTTCCCATGAATCCACCAGACCAATCCACCCTGCTATTCAAGATCCTGGAGCAGGTGGAGGAGTGATTCCTGCTGGAAGCTGATGTACCTATTGGGCTAAAAATCGATCGACTCGATGCACTATGTTTTTATTTCTGTAGCTTTGTGATGAGGACAAAGTGTATCTATTTATCTTTCCCCATTTCATTCCATGCGGCCTTTTGTCTTGATTTCATTTGGCGAGTACAACTAAGGTAGTGAACGTGGTAACGATGTTAGAATTGTCTTTGTCGTAGCATAGTGATATTTAGCTGAGAGGGTAGCCTTACAGAGCTGCTAGCCTGGCTGCAGGCTCTCGCTAACGAACGTCTAAAGTCACAACAAATTGACACCACATGCTTTCATGCCTCTGCCTTAAAAAGACACACACATACACATCAACAACAACAAAAGCTGTCATATGCATTTATCCGTAACATCAGTGTTGTTTTGCCGCACGTTGTGCCTTTGAGTTTTGAGGGAATGCAGCATTTGTGAAATTAACCGAAAATACAGGAAGCAAAAAACTGCAGGACCCTCTTTACCTGCTTTCCAGAAGCCAAGTCATCGTTTGAAAACATCACCTGCAGCCTCACGACTCAGCAGCTAAAGTTAGACGGGGAGGACAGAAATACTCAAGGGATCCATTATGGAGGAATGGCTTGCAGTCATGCACAGGCAAGTAAGTTGCACTCGTCACTCAGAAATGTTGCTACAGTTAGACACAGCCTTGGGACTGTGTTGGAATATGAGTCACACTGGAATGAGTTGCTGTTTGTAGACATACACTGCATGAAGAGTCAATTCTCATCGGTCTGGATTTAATGATGGTTCCCCTGGGGCCTTTTTCTCCAGTAATAAACTCTGGATGAATACGAGAAGTTGTCCACATCATCGCAAACAACACCAGCTCAAAAGCACTGCAAATCCAGCGTGATTTGGTTGATCGGGATGTGTGTTATCCATGAAAAATGTTTATATATAGTGGAAGAGGTTATGTTGATTTACTTTTGTGATAAACAATAGGTAGCTGGGACCAGTAATGTGATTGATACAGTGTGCTGGTAAAGACACAGTCATTCATTTGGTTTGCTGTACATCATGACGTTAGTAGGCATGTTCAACTGTAACATGTTGAAACTTTGCTTACAACAATCCCATTTGTTTTCTTTTGAGGCAGTGTGTGTGTACAGTGTATGTATGAGCATGAAACAGGTTGCTGCTGAACAACACAATGGACTTCAACCTCTTGTGGATGAACAGCAGACGAGGTGCAGGTCTGAGCATGTCGGGCATCATCAGAGGTGAGAGAACGTCTGACAGATGGCTCTGAATAACTTCAGACAGTATGGCTGCAGACAGTGTTAGCTGTCTTCTCCAAATCTTGTCTGGATCCAGCTGCAAGTATAAGTATAGACAGTTGTCATAGCAACATCTGCACAGGTGACTGGCAATGTCAGTGTCATCAATCTGGTGGAAGTGGAGATGTGCGATTAGAAAGATGTGTGTGTGTGCATGCATCTTGAGAATAAGCACCTTCTTCTTTATCTTTTCCTTCTTCACATTTTCCTCCTCCTCCTCCTCCTCCTCCTCCTCCTCCTCCTCCTCCTCCTCCTCCTCCTCCGCCTCCTCCTCCTCCTCCTCCTTTGCTGTTTTGTGTCTTCCAGGCAGTGATGGGTGGCTGGATAGCAGGCGAATAAATACCCCGTATCAGTGATGTGATGTTTCAGTTCTGTTCAGAAAATGTGTACGAGTGTGACAGAGCAGGTCTATTTCCATAGTGTTTTTAATGGCTTGTTCTCAACCCACTTGTGTGAGTGGACACGACGTGTGTTGAAGTGTTAGTGCTGAAGCGAGCATACACCAGTAGCTTCAACAATCAGGACTGAATAGTCATTTGTTGTGGCTGCAGAAACTTCTGCGGTGCTTTGAGCTAAATAACATGCTGATGTTTAACAGGTGGAACATTTACCGTGTTCACCTTGCTAACATTTGCTAATAACCACAAAGTACAGCTAAGGGGGGCTGGGTATGTCTTTCGAGGCGTATGACTTTTGTGCCCACACTAATCGACAGTGAAAATAAACATTTCTTTGTTAATTTGTTGATTGTTTCGGATCGTTAATCAGGCATCACCACCCCCCTCAAACTGAACGTCGCACTACAACCAATCTGGCAGAAGTTCTGGACAATTCTAAAATGATTCACCCGCGACCAATTCAAGGTTAAAGTCTGTCTAAAGCCGAACAGTGTCTGTCAGGCATTAACCAACATGTCTGATTTTACCACTCAGCATGACTTTAAGTGGGATATGGAGACATACTGATCAAAAGGCCTCCACAGTCTGTCTCACTGTGGCTAAATTCCAACTCTCCCTTTACTGTACTGTGACGAGAACACAAATAATGAATGTGTCCCAAAGGACGTCTCAAGTGACTATCATGACAGGACATTTGTACAAAGTTGTACAGAGCGCACACACACACTCAGTGTCAGTGTGTTCCCCAGTAACATGAGTCAGCAAGGGATTACCCTGTGGGAACAAAGTAAACCTGTTAACCTACAAAACAATACTGCAGTGCTTCGTGTCTCCGTCACTCCACTAAATATAAGGCACATGTTTGTTGTAGAGTTTCCAGCAGGCCGCCATTGCATCATGGCACAGTCTGGTTTTGAAAGACCAGCGAGTACAAAACACTCAAACAAGAAACTGATCCTTTCCCTCTAGCCGTTTCTGGCTGCTGTCAGTACGCATCTGCTGCACTGCTGCATATGGTTAAGTTTTTTTATTTATTTAAATGTGTTTGTCATTTTGAGCATTCAGACATACTTTCGGAAAATTTCGCTGCCTTGTACCTGTGACATGCGCAATGACAATAAAGTTGAATCTGAATCTGAATCTGAAATGATGATGATGATGATGATGATGGCTATTTCTTGAAATCTAGCACTTTCTCTCTCTCTCTCTCCCCATTATCTTTCTATTTGACCATTTCTTGCTCCACACTGACTCCCTCATGGACACAAGGTATGATCACCTGTTTGCAAGCAAATCATGAGTAATGCCTTCCCAATCACGCACCTGCATGCAAATGAGGCTTAATGTCGTCTGATCATGTGTGAATGCAAATGAAGTTAGAAAGAAGTTTGTAGAATATAATATAATTCATATAAAACACACACAACCACAAACTATGGAGGTGAGGATATGAATAGTTAATGCCATTCACAGAATGGCTGAGGCTTGGCGAGATGAGGAAGATCAACACTCAACAACACAGACTTGTGGTTATATGGAAACAAAAGCAGGTACTTGAAGCTAGATCCTTAGTCCCGCGACCGTACGTGCTGTTCTCCCTTTCTCTGATGGTCAGACAAACATCACTTCCACCTGCAGGCCACAATGTTTGTTTTTGGTATTTCCTTGCTTCTATAGTTTGTTTCTACATGTAAAAGAAAAAGCTTTTTCAAACATAAATTCTTTACCTGAATTTGGACCACATCTGATACAGAGCGCTCTGACCTGAAGACTAGCAGCAGTGGTCATTTCTTCAAACACAAGCTATGTTGACTATTTCCCGACTGGTGACTTCTAGTAGTTGTATGAATATTGACTTTTCTCTCCCAGAAGCCAATGCAGAAGTGGTGTGACATTGTTGCAGGACCACATAACTTCATTAAAGTGTGTTCAGACTGAACATAAAGCAAATTTTAGAGGTGTTGCGATTATAATTTCAATGCAAAGACAAAAGCAGATGCAAATTTGCATTAGAGGGCATGATTGGGAAACCAGAGCAATAAAGTACGCTTCCTAACTCCAACCCATACGTGAGGAAAGAAGAAAACGGGTCCGGAGGTATAAAACAAATCTGGAGTTCAGAAATCAATTCACGCACACATGGTCGGTGCGTACACTGTTAGCGAGCTACAGCTAAGGCATTGTTGGTACAATGGGGTAAATAACAGTCACACACAAAAAACAAATAAAAAGCCGTCAAACGTGTTAATAATTGAGTAAATCACTATCACTGCAGTCTTTGTTCACTACATACACTACAAAGCACTGCTTAGGTCATCCAAATGGCCAGCAGCAGCACTGCCACAGGCAACAAATACAGTGAGATAAAGACAGCAGTGAAATACAAAGAAAAGATCAAGTGTAGAAACGGATGTGTTGATTCAGGGTCTGTCAAAATGAAGACATATCCTCGATATTACCAACAGCTAGAAATAGCCTACATGTGCACACTGAACATCTCAGAGTATTATTGCTTCCCACCCACACTTACACACACACACACATACAAAACTACACCCACACAGTGAATGAGTTCATTATATTTTCTTGATAAGATGGTTACTGAAGGCAAACATCTAAACAGAAAGCACAACTGTGCCCATCAATCTCAGCTGTAATTTATGTTTGGTGCTAATGAGTAAATGCTAGCATGCTACACGAAATTACTTTTCACAGACTCACTTATTTGTCATCTGGTCTCTCCCCTGTGGATCTCACCTAATGACTCGAGGCCAGGCCTTTTGTGCTTTGAGCTCTCAGGGCCACGAGCTGTTGAGAGTGTCAGGCACCTTGGCCGACATCACATGTTATGTTGGCTTGAGAAGAAGAGAAAGCTTAAAGTCTCTCTCTCATTACTCTCATATTGCATCACCCGATCCCTCAACAATTCTCAGATGGATGAAGAGAGCAACCTTGGCGTTGTTTTTAAAAACCAGGAAGTGAGGACACTGCGTAGAGATCACTTTGTTTGCACTCAAGTGCAAGAGACAAAAAGTGTTTTCTGTTCTGATTATTAAATAAGAAAAACTAATGAAAGTCAGTCTGAAATAAAAGTGGAGAATTTACTTTAAAATGTAGCTTTTGCAGTGCAAAATTAACCTGTTAATTGTTTATTTCTGCTTACTTAATCGGACACAAGAAAAATCAATGACCAAATGACCAAAATCAAAGCTAAACATTGTATGAAAATGTTTTGGGGATTCTTCTGGAGTTTCCCATGAAAAACAGCAGCTTTAAGTGTATTTAGGAGCTAACACGATGCTAAGTGTTTTGACTGACGAAGAAGAGAGCCATCTCTGCCAGGAAGCCCATCAACAGCTATCACACAGTGTTTATAGTGTCACACTGCAGACGGACAACAGATTGATTCACTTGTTGTTTCTCTCCATCCGCAGACTTCACAGCAGGACACATGCTGAGCTGCTGGTTCCTTAGATTATGGTAAGAGGCAGTAATTGATGTCTCTGGTCCAGAACACAGCTTCAAGACAGACAGCCGTGCATAAACACTCAAACACCTACATCATGTGTGATGCACACACTGCAAACACTGCATACAGTACCAGCCCGGTTGTAATTTGTAGAACCTACTAATTGTTCTCTTGTTGTCTTTGAGCGCGAGGCCCGCGGTGGAAAATGAGATCACAGTAGCAAAGGAAATGAGAGATGAGTTCCCAGGGTTTTGTTATTGCAAATGTTTGCCTCAGCAGTGAAAGTAATGAAAATGAAGATGCCAAATAAATTCATTTGCTGACACAGGACATATCATATTGCGCACACAAGAACCATTGTGTATATTATGGCGGAAATTTTATTTAGTCAACAGTTATCCAAACACATTTCTTGTTTCTTGCTAGTGATCAGTGAATTTAAATGAGAAGAAATCATGTATTGACATTACCCAATTAGATGAACTCTAAAATGACATTTGAGCGTTGCGTTTTTCTTTCTTATCCTGGAATCCTTGGAATTAAGTCCTTTTAAAATTGGATCAGTAATTTGAATTGAAACACTCCTCACTTTATGTGTAAAGTAAATATAATCTTTAATGATAATTGGTATAAACCAGTTTTTGACACATTTCTAAGCTTCAGTCTCTAAGCTGAGAGCCTGTGTGTGGGCTTTTTGTCATAGCAGCAGTTCATTGACAGATGATGCCAGTCTTGCTAAGTGATGTGCTGTTAACTACCGTGGCTTATATAAAGCACTTTGAATTGTCTTGTAGAAAGTTGCTATACAAATAAACTTGCCTTGCTTTGTCTTGCCTTACTGACTGGAGCCGGGCTGTAAAGTCTGAGTCTAAGAGTCTTTTTTTTACTTTTTCAACGACCTCACATAGCATTGGCCATGTGGGCTACCATTAACAATTTAAGGCCCCATAAACTGTAAATAACGTTTTTATTTTACGTGTACTTTGGTCATGTCGTCCATCGTTAATCTTTGGTTTATATAGTATATATAATATAGTATAGTATTGTATAGTAATAGTATAAAGTAACTTTGTACAGTTTGTAATCCACTTCCAAAGTGGAAGCTAGCAAGGTTGGGTACTTAGCTGCCAGTTGGAACACAGAAGCTAGTTAAATTAGCTTGCTAACATTAGTACTGAGTCCTGCACACTTAATGATGTGGGGGAGTATAGCAAGCTGTCTCTCTTTCATGGGTGTCCAGTTGTGGTGACGGCAACTGACCACTGTCAAATATAAATATATATATGGTTTCTTTGGAAAATGAACACTGAGAGCCTTGTTGAGTGTCAACATTAAGCATCAGACATTCACCTGGCAGATGTGGGCGTTCACAGCAGCACTGTGATTCACTTTGTGTTATGCAACAGGAACCCTTGAAGGTCTGATTTACAGTGATATTTGTGTTCACCTTGTGATTCAGGCATCTTTTAAGCAATCAAAACATGGTGTGTCATGTCCGGCTATATAAAAGCATTTGTCACTCTCTCTCTTCACCCTTGTAATCTAAGACTCCAAATTGTCTTTTGTCGAGTCAGACTTGGTAACCTTGTGGGTGCTCTGCCTGAGCACCATTTACGTTGTGTTATTGGTGCAGGTGATGGATGAGGTGACATGTGCAGACAGGAAGAAGTTTAAAGAAACTGCAGTTCAGACCGCTACTTTTCTGGAACTTTCTGCAACATTTCCAGCTTTGGAAAGACGTAAGTTTCCTCCCAGAAAAGTAGCGATGCAGCAGCGGAGTATACAGCCACAGACGATCACTGTAAAATCTGATGGTTGTTACATTACAACACAGAGCAACTCTGCAAAATAACCAAGAAATTGAAACATTAAATGATTATAAATTTAAAGGAATACTCCACTCACCCCTTTTAGTTTTTAAGGGTGGCTCAGATAAGTTTGTAGGAGGCCAGTTTGGATTCCCATCAGTAATAACTCATTCCTACAGTGGGTCTCAAGAGGATATAGAACGTACACATGAAAAGGCTTAGTTATTCCCACACTGTGCAAGAGCACAACAGCAGCTCCTTCCAGCTCCTTTGCCCTGCAGAAATGCGACCCCTCAGTCAACATAGACGTCTGCTTCTCCTCTGCCAAGCACTAAACACACAGACACATTTTCACTAAACCACTACTGACGTAGGTATACAGTTTGTGCTTTCAGCACTCACATGTTTATAATGTCATTTCACATGTTGTTGCATTATGAACAGTTTGCGTTATGTCTTTGCGTAATCGGGACAACGTGTTACTATGTGGGTTTCAGTGTCAGGACGAGTGTGTGTGTGTGTGTGTTTGTGTGCATGGGGTGTAGTTCTATGCCCAGTTCATTCTCAGGACCATGGGGGATAAACTCCCGTTGGGAGAAGTTAGCCCTGAGAAATGTCTAAACCTAACTGAACCGCAACCGTTTCACAATGTCAACCACATGTTAGAGCGCCTTAAGTTTAGGAAAAAGGCGACCGTGCCTGCTGCTCAACACCCTGCGGCTGTCACCCCGGGTGTGAATAGCCAATTAGCTGCCTTGTGATTATTCGCACTCAGGTACAAAATAGTAATACTCCATTTAATACACTTTTTAAAATTCTATTAATTAACTAATTAACTATTTTTGTTAATTTCATTCCTTAACATTGTATTTCATAACTGTAAATAGCACTTTGGCAACATGTGTCAAATGTCATGCCAGTAAAGCCTCTTCAATTGAACTGAGTGAGTGAGCAGAAAAGCCAGTGAATAGATGAGTGAGAGAGTGAGCGATCAAGTGAAAAGGTTACTTCACTTAGTGAGAGTGCGTAGCTCGAATAGCACGTGAGTGAACGCATGAGTGAGTGAAAAAGTGAATAAGTCAATGAGTGAGCAACTGAATCAGTGAGTGAGCAGGGGAAACAAAGGCATGATGTAACAAGGCATTTTTGATGTGTTTATTTTGGTGCGTGTGTGAGAGAGAGAGAGAGTCACCTGATATCAAACGCTGCCGCTCTGTGCTCAGTGTGACTCATGCTCTTTCTCAGACTGGCAGCCGAAATGAAAGGCCTGTTTGCGACCAGCCTCCGTCACTGCTCCAGAGGCCTCTCGTTGACAGATTCATAAAATTACTATGATCAGATTAGAAAAACACGTTAATCCCCTTCCATGAGAGAGTCTCCCACAGAGAGGTGACGCATGTTTCCTGGTGACAAAGTAGGAAAAGATTAAGAAGTAGAAGCCTCTTCTCTCACATTCAGTCGTAATGGGAAACAATATTAGATGGTCTGTAACGGTAACAAGGTGTCACCTTCAAAATATTCAATGGGACTGTCAAGACTTCTTTAAACTAGTGTCATCTTTGATCAAGGACTATGGGGCAGGGTGTCTAACAGGTGTATTTCTTCATATTTAGAAACACTGAGAACCCAACACTTGCTCTGACGGTTACAACTAATGGACTCTAAAGGGCAAATTCACAAAGAATTGACTGCAGCCACTGGCGGCATCACCTGCAACCGGTGTCTGCCCCGTCTCAAGGTCCGCTTCACAAAATGTATAAGCACGCCCAAGTTTTGCAGCTGAGTGCAATTATCCATGTGGCAAAGGAGAAACGGTGGCTTTGAGCCACAAACACGGGAGACAGATCAATGGCGGAGAAGCAGAAAACAGACATTTTCAGAACGCAAGGTACAATCAATCGCCGAGACGTGATTTGCTTGCCAGTGCAGTACGGGTGCGTTTCACCCTTTGTGGGGGCTGTGATACTTTTCTTTAAGCTGTGCAATCCTTTTGTGAATTTGCCTGTATGTTCGTTTGTTTTGGCCCCTCAGAGTGACTGTTCTTGGCTTCTTCTAGCTCCTGAAGACTCTTGAAGACATTTTGTTGCAGCAGCAGTGGGTGTTTCCTACACAGCTTATTCTGGTATACGTGAACTACATACTAACACTATTATCATATACTTACTACATATATTCTGTACTTTCTACCCTTGTTTGTGTATTTTACACACTGCTTGAAGCTATAAGTTCATTTAAAGCTGAACCATGCTTTATTCAATATGTAACTACGTTGACTTTATGCTCATGTTCATGAACGGCGTATGACTGACTGACATTTTCTTTCTTCGTGCAACAGTTAACGATCCCACATGAGCCTGGACAAGTCCTGTCTTTGTCATTTCCCATCAATCTGCTGCTACAATCACGCGGCAGCCATAAGTCTGTATCGACCCACAGCCACTGGACCACTCATTGTTTACATACAGTCTCATTTGCCTCATTTGCACGGTAATTACCGGAGAGAGAGGGAGGGAAGGGAAAGTCAAAGGATTTTTGGAAAGAGTGGGGAGGTGGAGGAAATAAACGAGAAAGGTGTCAGTAGGCTTCAAATGAAATGTACAAGTTCCAAATGGCCCCAAATGAATTCTTACAACAACAAAAATTCAAACACTCAAAGACAGTTGAGTAACACTCAGTTGCAATGTGCATCATTTTGCCATTATAACTATGATTGATATGTATCTCAAGTGGATTTATGTTTACATACAACAGTAAAAACATTAAATGGAAATACTGACCATAATTAAACTCTCCAAATGAGTGAGTGGAAATCATTAATTCAGTTGTTTGACCTTTATTTTTCTATTGCTTATACATGAACAAGGGCTGCGTGGGCTGACATGTGAATAATGTGACCATTCTGTACTGTCTGTTTTGTTTACTGCCCTTTAATTGTGTCATTAAACGTTATTATTTAATTTTTTTTTGTTGCTGTTGTTCATAATTTTAATGGAACAGTCATGTAATTTATGCAAATGACTGTTTGGTTGTCTTTATTGTCTTGTTAAAGCAGTTGCCATGCACCTGTCACAGTGATTTTCATGTGTATTTGCTCTTTATTCCCAGTTTTATGGGAAGAGGTTTGGGTTCAAATTGATGAAACGCTCCTCGAAATAAAGAAATATATTTAGCAACTTGAATCTAATAAAGCTTTTTCTGTTTGTTTACTTGCCAACAGGAAAGAGTGGAGTCCACCTCGTGTACCAAAACAACAACATCCGTTACTACACATCATACGCTTGATCTGCTTAACCCAATGAGGGTTACAAGAAACTCCTGGATACATACACGCTATCTGTACATCTTGTCTGCAAATACTACGTTGGAAAATATCACTGCAAGTTCCGGGCACTCCTCCTTAGGGATCAGTGTGTTCTCTGTGTAAGCTAATTGGAGTAATTTGACTCTTTGCGTAAGTTACAACTAGTTTGACACGTGGTTGTAACAAATCAGTGGATGAGTTGTAGAGATGAGTTTTAGGATTACGCATTATAATCTGTGTTAATTCAGTTGTGCGGCCGACCGTAATAGCAGGGCTGTCATACATAAACAAGTGGATGACCTCCATGGTTTGCTTTGATAAATTTGCTATGCTTATCAATTTCCTGCGCTGCTTTATCTGATTCCTCGCTACGGAGATCTGCTGCCCTGGTCTGACACTGTACGATGGAGTGCCCAGCCAGGACCCGCTCAGCAAGCCGAAGCTCATAATGACACTAGAAAAGAGACTAGAAGTAAGACTTAGCTCATTAGATCAAATTTCATAACTGGTTACTGATGGATGGATGGATGATTAAATGAGTTGGAGAATGAATGGGTGAATGGATCATTGATAGCTGGAGAAATGGAGGGATGATAGGTAGCTGTAAAATAGATTTATGATGCTAAATATGGCTCATGACTTCATATTTACCACACAGTTGTGATTTGTGCAGATTGCAAACTGACTCTTGCATTGATTTAGTTGATTTTAAAACTTTGTTTTTGCTCAAAGGAAGTAAAACAATCTGTAAACACAGCACTGACATATTATCACAGCTAAAAGATGCTAAGATGCTCTATGAAGCTGAGGGGAATTGCAGAGCGGGATGATAATTATCTGTAGGTTTCACATTGTTATTTAATCCATTGATCCAAAAATAGACAGACGCTGATCCATTTTCTACTCCAGATCCCAGCAGTTAAAAAGGCTTCTGACACACGTTTTAAGCGGCTATAATCGATATTTCTGCAATAACAATGTATCCAGTGACAATGTAAAAACAGTGGGACCCTGCTTGTTGTGGATATGTCATGAGGATATGTCAGTAATGTGTTCACAATGTGATTCTGCTGCCCCCAAGTGGCCAAAAAAGCAATAATTGCAGGTGGATACAAAGTAATTTTCCATAGCCAGAGTCAAGTACGCTTTGCCCAAGACGTCTCTTGTGGAAGATTACATTAGTTACTCTCTGAACAGTCTCCTGTCTGCTGTTAGCAGCGGCACTACAGCAGCTCTGCTCTTTTTGTGTCACTTGAGTTTCATAAACCTGTTGGCTGTCTGAAGTAGGCTACGACAGACACTGGAAAAGCACAAGCAGGTGAACTCATGGTACAGGGGATGTGCATGTGCACGCATGTGCTTACATACACACACACACACACACACACAAACACTGATCAAATGAATGAGTTCAGGGAGCAGACTGAACCTAATGGATCCCGTGACCATGAATGTTTCAGTCACATCATCAGATGACTGTTATGTCACTTTTTTCTTTTTTGAAACGCATCCCTTGGTTATTTTCCCGTCCTCTTCACACACAATGAAAAAGTCTAATTAACTGAAACAATCAGCAATGAAAGCAGATTAACATGAACTCAACCAATGACTTATCTTAGGCGATTTGCAGCACATGCATCACTTCAAACATTTTACATGAACAAACTGCAGGAGGAGCTTATGGATGAGCTGTGAACCGAAGACAGTTCCTCCTAACTATCCTTATAATGATTCATGTATGTGATAGAAGAGTATTCCAGCATTAAACTAAGAAAAGCAAATATAACATTCAATATGTCAAGATGAAAGTGTGGATTGTTTGAAATGTTCAGGGCTCAACATGTGTGAAGGTGTGTCTGCATGTACACTGTGTTGTGTTGTGACCATTCCTATTTCACGTGTGTTTTTGAATAACCTGGGTCTTATTTGTTATCCATCCCTGATGATGCAATGCCTTGTGGGAAAGCAAACGTGGAGCTTTTAGCTGGGTGTTTTTTCCCTCTGCCTCTGCATGGATCTATGGTGAAAGCGCCTGACTGTAAACAGGAGAGCGACTGTTTTCACAGACAGTGTTTACCTGCACTGAACACCATGTGCGCATGTGTTAAATGTGTAATGTGGGTGTATTTTAATGTGCTTTTCTACACATGAGAACATAAAGAGTTTGGTCATTGGTGAATATTTTGCACCAACTTTGCATATAATATGTTTATGTTCATTTATTTTGTGGATTCTGCAACAATCCCAAAGTCCATCCAGAACTTAAGCTGAAGAAATATTGAAGAGAATATGTACAAAGCATCTTACATCCATTTCTGAAGTTTGCTACTCATTGCCATATTTGCCTGTTACTGGAGCCAGAGAAGGGTGGTGCCTTTGTGGTAACATTTTGGTATCAACTCTGCAAAGACACACATCAGAAGAACATGTGGATTCCAACAGATTTCAGTTGTGCTTGATTTTGTGATGCCGGTGGTCTCTATAGCAACATCAGCGGTGGTTTCATACTACAGCAACACTCCTTGAGCTGCTACTGTGTGAGAAAAACAACAGGGGAACAACTGTATCTGTTCACAGTGCAGCCAAACAAACTTAGTGTTTTAATATTGACGTTAGTTAGCAATCGCCTTCAGCTCTTCATGTCACAGCCCACTGTTTCCTTTACACTCCCTGTAATATTTAGAATGACTCCATTGTCAAAACAAAAGTCATCATCAATTGACTTGTCTTGTTTGAGAGACACTCTTTTGGTAACCTCTAACCTCCACGAAAAACACGTTTAATGTCCCATGACTGCTTCATAATGAAAGGCTGTTTTGGCAGCTGGATGCTTTTAATGTGTAGCAGCAGCAGTAGGAAAATCTTGGATTGGCATAAACAGTAACTTAATACAGTTGCAATACGGACGTAGGCAAGTGAACTGTTAACATTGATGCTGACGTCAATGACATAAGTCAAGTTTCTACCCACCTTCAATAATAAATGACTAGTCAATGAAAGTCCACAGAAGTGGGTGCTGCATGCATATCAGAGGGAAAAGGGCATAACTGAGTTCTCAGTGGCTAACAGTGTATCAATTAAACCGTTTGTGTGTGTGTTGAATTGAACCATCACTCTGTAAGCTGACAACCTCTCTAGTCTCACAGCATCTTCGTTTGGTGCAGAGAGAGATCAACAGTCTTATTCTTTTACTCCGTTTTTGATTTCTCTCTGCTTGTTTAGTCCTTTTTTCCATTTCAATGAGTGCAATTACATTCTGTGATGGTCCTCAGTGTGTGTGTGTGTGTTTGATTGTGTAAATGAAAACACAACACACGGCCTTCCTATCTAGCCCACAGAAAAGTAAACAGTCAGCTGTGTGAATGTTTAACAGTATGTGGAAATGGGTGCGTTTGTGTGTCCTGCAGACTGAACAGGTAGTCTACTGTACAGTGGCAGGTCTTCAAACATTCACATTTACACGTGTCTATGTCTTTGTGCAGGCAACTAACAAACACCTCTATTGTTTTTAGTTCTGCGTGGACAAATGTTCACAAATAGGAGTGATTCAGATCTCTTTCTTAAAACACGGGATTGTAATGATCACCTGAGGTAGAATTTCTTCTCATGTCTTGACCTATAACACTAACTATCTCCCCAGTGATGCTGCTACTGCTCTTACTGTCTGGAAGACAGGAAAATAACCACAGCTGATATATTTTTTAAAAGGCTCTCTTTACCATTCCGATAGGTACAAAAACCAAACACCTGAAAAACGATGCAAGAAAGTTCAAGTTGTTCTGGCCAACGGCCAGGGTAAGAAGTCTTTGTATAGAGATCTGATGTTCAGGGAGACTTTTGTCTTTTCAGTGGCTATTTTACTTAAAAGGAGTAGTCCGACTCCATCATTTCAGAAAATACGCATATTCACTCTCTGGAATTGGAAGATTTATACCACTTTTATGTCTGTACGCTAAATTTGTAGCTGGAGCTAGCAGCCGGTTAGCCTAGCTTAGCATAAAGACTGGAAACAAAGGGAAACAGCTGGCCTGGCTATATACAAAGTTAACAAAATCCACCTGCACCTTTAAAGCTCACTAATTAACAAATGATATCTTGTTTGTTTAATCCGTACAAAAACACTTTTTCACTAAAAACCGCTGTGCAGTGGCTGAAAGACACTAACCTCCTGTAGAGCCGAGTTAGAGACAAGAAGCCATCCATTTCACATACAAGTGGTCATGTGAGCCATTGTTAATATACAAAGTACTGATTATTGCTGCTTTAAAGCTATTTATTTTACATTAATACTTACTATAGTTTTGTCCCCAATACCTTGTCTGACTCACATCACATTTTCACAATATCCGTTTGCTCTTAGTATGTAATCTTTATTGCTGTTATTCCTTTCAAATGTGTATATCAATGTCCTTTCAAAGACATATATGGGGATAGATAAGAGAACAAAAAGAGTCAAAATGGCTTTAGATGCAAAGAGCATAAACACAATAATAGCTGTGTTTCGGTTCCGTCTGCAGCGTAACAATGTGTCGACTTTGAGTGACTCAAGCTTAAAAGCTTAAATTCTTGGTTGTCACAGTGTTTTTTTGGCTCTGTTTGCGTGTATATTCCTGATGGAGTTTGCAACTGGGGATGGCAGGGAGCTGAAGGAGCAGGAGAAAGTGGGCAAGAAGAAACAGTACAGCTGAAGGTGGAGGAGAGACTCTCAATTATAGCCCTAATCTTCCCCAGCTGGCTGGATGTCATGCCCGTTTTATTTTACATGATAAAGTTCTCGGCGCCGACACATTGCAGGCTGATGAGTGGACTTTATACTCGGTCAGGGAGCTGCAAGGCTTTACGTGCTCCCTCTATTTCTCCCTCCACATGGGTCGTCTTCTCCTTATTTGATAGACTCCAAACAAACAGCGGGGGGTGGAAGAAGAGAGGATGGAAGGAAAGGAAAAAAAAGAGAGGAAAAGAGGAGTAAAATGAAGGGAAAAACTAGATTGTGAGCAGAGGGGTGTTGAATAATATAGGCAATGAGAACAGATGATGAGGACAATACAAGAAGAACAGGGGACAGTAACAAGAGGAGGAAAGAAGAGAAAAGAGAAGAAAGCAAATAATGGTAATGACATGTAAGAGGCAAATAAATAGAAAAATGAAGAGTCAAAAGAGAAATGAGGCGGGGAGAAGAAAAAAGAGGAGAGCAAAATAAAGAAGAGAATGGGAAGAGAAAAGGAGGACAGACACAAAAGTAGTGAAGAGGAGGAACAGAAGAATTAATGAGGGATGGGGAAAGAAGAAAAGAGAAAAAGAGAAGAGATGGGAAAGGGAAGGAGGAGAAGATGGAGAATAAAGGAGAAACTGAGAATGCTGTAAGATAGGCAGGAAAAGGAGATTTCTTATTTGATTTAACCCTGTTTCTTTTTTTCAATTAACCAGATATATGTAAAGAAATTAGATGGTGTATAGTATGGTACTGGTTTACAAGCTGTGTTTTTTAGATGGTCATACATGCTCACTGCAGTGATTACAAACAGTATGGAACCTTTACAACAACTCACAGTACCTCACCTGTCAATCAACTTGGAAATGACTAGAGTTCCTGTGATTTCAAATATGGTGGTAATATTACCCTTTAATTTACACATAGACATAAAATCACACGTTGAGTCTTTAGTTCTGATTTTATGTCAATAAATTTGATGATTGAAAAGATGCATCTCGTAAATAAACTGGGAGCCAGCAGGTGTCGCTGTAGGGCGACAACCTATTCATTTACTACAAAGAAGAACTCTAACGCAGGAAGAAAAGAAGTCCTGCGGGGCATCGTGTGTTGCAGCAGGTCCAGAAGTTCAAGATGTAAGTTCATGTCTATGCGAAAATTGGGGGCTGCCGGTGTAAGATACCAATCAAGTGCTTCGATCCACTTTAAGTGAGATAAACTACATTTCCCAGAATGCATCGAGCAGGTTCAGAGGTTATCTGGACATGTGTAGTTGTCCACAGCAACTGCGCCCTTCCTTAGCTGAAAAATAAGACCTTTGCCCTCAATATTAAGCAATATTTGTGATCTCCCACACACAGACGAGCTGGTTGCCCGTGTTCGCGCAGTGTGTAGCCTATGAGCGACAGCGACGCGGGCGCCGCGCGGAACAATAACCCTGCTGGAAACTGGACTGCTGCGGAGGACTCAGCAACGTCGACTATTCGAAGGTAATGCGACTAAAACTGCTCAACACGAAGCTGTTCAACGTGTCTAACGTTCACTGACCGCTCAGACAAGCAGCGAAGGTCACGGTTTGACCGACTGAACCAGTCTGCTTCTTGTCGCTGAGCTCCTGGCAGCCGGAAAACAGCCGGTACAGTCGTCTTTTTCAAAATAAAAGCACGGTTTCCTACAAACCCGCAGCACAGAAATGATGACTCCAAGCGATACATTGCATCTTCAACATAACACAATATACATATAAGTAACTTTTCAATGTTGTTTACAACAAATTAAGTAAAAAAAAAAATTTTTACAACATAAATAATATTTTTAAGCTTTAATTTTGATTTTTAAAAGTACCATTGGTTTTGTAACCTGCATACAGACTTGAAAAGTATATGTAGTATATTTTAATTTATTCTCATTTATTTAAATTGGTGATGTCATGGGATGAGTTGGCAATAGCAAACAAATGAATTCTGACCTCCACCTCTCCCGGCCTGCAGCATTTAACACAACATTTGAAACATCCCTGTTCCTCTCAATCACTTGTGAGATACTTACTGAAGGTAAGAACTCTCATTAAACCCAACAAAGTACCCCTGACCTGTTTCCTGTGTCACCCTGTACCACAGGAAACAAACGACAAACACACATCTGAGATGGGCTTCCCTCCCCTGTGAACAACAGAAGCAGCTCAGATGGTGGCCTGTAACTGAAACACGCCATAGCGATCCATTTTGGTTTTAATGCGTCTTTAAGGTCCAGTGAAAGTGGTGTTTTTCTTTGAAGACATAGTTGTAAATTGAATATGAGAAATCTCACTGTGAAAGTCATGGTGGAGCCATCAAATATCTCCACAGATAAAGCAAAGGAGCCAGTTAAACTTCACTCGAAATGTTCATGGTACTTATTGGTCTTATGTTGCAGTCGTTTTCATTGCCTCTAGTGCAATGAATGAACTGTCTATAGTCTGTCACCACTGACGTCCTGAGTCAATTTACTCTTTTTGTTTTTTGGTGATAGTGTGGTTCCAACGCTGTGATATAAAACACTGGCCTAAAAGACATTTATGTCATCTCTGGCGTCAGTAGGCATGAGCTGGAAAACCACACAGCTGTGTGTGTGTGTGTGTGTGTGTGTGTGTGCCAGAGCTGGAATATCAGTCTGCTCCACCTCACGTCATTCATTACAATGATTTGTT
The DNA here is from genome assembly GCA_036023655.1 of Nannoperca australis. Classification (NCBI taxonomy): domain Eukaryota; kingdom Metazoa; phylum Chordata; class Actinopteri; order Centrarchiformes; family Percichthyidae; genus Nannoperca; species Nannoperca australis. The sequence continues at coordinate 14,526 of JAVQJD010016209.1, read as the reverse complement.
ATGCCACGCTTCACTTTTAAAAAGCCGTGTGTCCCCTGACATCAGTTTCTTTCCCCCCTTCATTCAAAATGAAAAGATTGCATGAAAGCCTTTTCCGTCTCCATGTGATTGAGTGCCCTGAGATAACTTTGTTATGATATGGCGCTATATAAATAAAATTGAATTGAATTGAATTGAATTGAATTGAATTAACTGTGATTTGATGCAGCAGCACAAGAGCAGTTGTGTGATGCAGAAACTGGTCAGCACAGACTTTTACATGTATGTACGTGTAAGTTGAAACATAACAGAAAAGGTCTCATAAGGATAAAGAAAAAGTAAACAAGTTGAGTCCAGACTCGAGTTTTACAGCCCTGTGTAAATTATTATTTACACAGGGCTTATTATTATTATTATTGATAAAAGCAAAACGTGACAATGGAAAGAGATGTAGTGAATAAATGATGATTTCACTTAAACGCCCACTGAAGAGAAACAAACAAATGTTTCTATGCTGACCTCTGACGATATTTAACACCAACTGGCTGGGCCGCGCTTTTATAGCAGTCAGTCTTTCAATTAAATTACGTCTTTTTTTGTTTTTCTTTCAGATGGACTTGACGCTGATGCAAGAACTCCTGAAACTCATCAACTTTCGTGACTCCAGCTTTTGTGTCGCTGTGGTCGCCATCGTTTTCAACCCTTTCTTCTGGAATGTGGTAAGAGCTACTGTAGATCATGTTGTAGCCACTAAATAATCTTGTATAGCTCTTTGCATACTTAATCTCGTGTAGCCAAAACTTTGTCTCGTTAAGCAAACTGAGGACTATTATTCAAAAACCAATACTCCTAATTGGATTTTGATTGGATACAAGCAAATTGTCCATAGCATAATTGTATTGTTTTGAAGATTATAGGCAGCCGTAGTGTATCTTCACCTTTTTCTGCCCAACTTTGGTGCTTTGGTGCATTTCGCCAGCCTTCGGTGAGCTTGTTGAGACAGCAGTCTGCAATATTCAGTCCAACGAAGAATCTTTGTTTTTTTCAAACAGTAGCAAGACTCCTGCTGTTCACTACCGCGAGTGATCAGCAGTGATCATAATGCTGATCAGCAAATCATTGTACTCAAGATGTGTTGTAATTCCCTGGCGGCTGTGCTTTTGGCTGGGCAAGGTGCACACAACTGATTAATTGGTGGGAAGCCGGTGAGGGGTCTGGCTGCACCACTGACTGCTACTGGTTGGTTGGGGCACCTGCAGGATAGGAGAAGGTTCAGGGGGGAAAGTGTGAGCTTCTACTTGACTTACATCCTCCTCCCGAAGCCCTGCTCTGCTGGGTGCATAGGGTACATAAAAACAAAAGAACCAATATCTCAGTTAAAATAAAACAGTTAAAACAATTGGGATCTTGAGTGTCACCAGCTATAGCTTTTTGAAAGTTGTGTATCTGTCCTTGACTGTTGATCTGTCTTTGTGAAATCAAGGTAAACAGTCCCACAGTGTCCCTGAGCCTGATAAAACTGCCCTTCTGTCTGTCACAGAGGGTTATCTTTCACAGACAAGATGGCTAGGTCTCGTGATTTGATCTCAGATATCTTATCTTAATTGTTTAAGATCATCAGTAGGGAAGTATCTACCTTACGTAATACTGCATCTCAGAATCTCAGAAGTGTGGGTTGCAATGTCAAAAGACGTCAAAGAAGATGTTCTCTTTTATATTCCATCAGCGACGCTCCAGATATCAAGTGCTACACAGTCATATGTTTCAAATCACATCTTTCTCAGTGATGGAGTTTACTGAGTGAATCATGCCCACACATCAGTCTAATTACGCTTGGAGCTTTTAAGTAATACTGCAATTAAGGCGAAGTAGCCATTTTAGAAAGAATTGCCTCTCTAGCTGTATTCCTCATCTATGTTCTTTATGTGGCACTTTGCTCTCAAAGCACACCTTTAGTTTATTGTAGTTGCACTGAGTGAGAAAAATATATAAAAAAAATGATATACTGAAATGTAATCATCTGTCAGTCTCCTTTTACTTAGTTATGATGTTGACTCCGTGTTATAATGATCTCTTGTTGTCCAGATATAATAAAAGTGCCGTAACAAACTAGCTGCTTTTGAATTAGCTTCACTTCCCCAACAGGTTCATGTATTTCATTTCCAGAATACCATTGAACTGACCTTTAATGGTGACTCATTTGACCATTGACTCTAGTCTACCACCACACCTGCACAGCCCAGCAGGATGCATGTCCATCATACAGTGGCTCTCTCTTTACAAAAGTGAAGCCAATTATTTGCATTAAAGTAAATAGTGCTGAGGTGCTCTGGGCCCTGCACAGGATCCCAAAATCACCCTTTTTATGCATTTTGCTGGAAGGTGAGCTGTAAGTGGCTGTAATAGCAGCATTAGGACTGATGGAACTTACTTAGGTAATAAAAGATCCTTTCATATTGTCTGAGCTACATTGCCGTGTTTCGTGCGAGTGTTTGGGGATGATGTTTCATTCGACTTATATGCGATGGATGTCTTTATGCTAAAAATAATATATAATATTTCTAATATCTGTGTAATCTTTCACACGTGATGGCTCAGACAACAGCTGATGGGATTTTGAGATGCACATGTCTCATTAGCGCGCTAACTTGCACCCTTGTCCCTGTCCACCCGATCCATGGAAGACAGTGGTAAAGTGCGTTTGTTGCAGGTCACACTGTTGCCTTGTTTCATCGGAAACATTATGGTACCTTGCCCCCGAGACTGACGAGCACAAAAAGGATCACGTTGCATCAGGCTGGTTTTCCATAGATCCTTCTGATGGAAAGTCAGATCAGCATCTGGTGCTGTCTAATCTTTTCAGCCACGTTTTCCACCTACACCCTCCTCCCGTTCCCCGATCTTCCGGGGGCTGGTGTGTTAGCAGGAAGCATCCTGTTTTTTTTTCTCCAACAGTGGCAGGTAGCAGTGCGAGGTGATATAAGAGATGGTTGATATGACCGCGGGAGCCGCGGACATTGTGACCAAAGGAGTCTGAGCTGAAAGTAATTCATCTGCGGTACAAAGTGTATGCGCCTCTAGTACACTCATGAGCAAAAACTGTTTTGCTGCTGCTCATTCAGAGGGAGTTCAGAGGTCCAGGTCACGCTGAAGTGATGGGGAAAAAAAGTTGCTTGAAAACAGTTCGACAGACTTTTTTTGGCGCTAGAACAGAAGTTTTATCACCGCAGCTCCTGGAATGATGATTGGATTTCTTTGCTATTGGATTCTTAGTTAATGACTGACAGGGACAGTTTTAGTCTGCAGTCGCCACTGTGCTACTTAAGAGTCTGAAAGCACAGCATGTTGACACTGATGTTCATTTGAACCCACCTTCTCTAATGAGGTGGTTGTGCTTGCACATGTTGCTGCAGCCTGACGTCAGCGGGAGTAGACGAGGCGGCGCATCTCATCTCATCGGTCACGATTGGCCGGGGTTGGGACTTTGAGGGCACTGAGTACATGCTCGCGAAAGGAACCAAACGTTTTATGGTCGGCGCCTGTTGGCAGAGATCGCATCACAGTTGAATGGGTCAAACATCCAGGTCATTTTCTTTCTTTCTTTTTCTTTCTGTGGAAAATGTTACAGGAACATAAAAAATACTTTTTTAATACAAAAGGCTCCAGGTACCCATAACGAGGTAACTGTTGAAAGCTGTGTGTTCCTACACGTCACAAAAAAGACCATAATTCATGCTCTAACCTGTAAAATAGCCCTGATCAGTTCAACCTTTTTATGTGCAATGCACATGATGTGACCAAAACAAAAAGGAAGATGGAGTAGCAGGAGGAGGATTGAAAGTCCTGTAACAGGAAATGCGTCTAGGTTGAGGGGAGGAAGGGACTCCTCACCTGCACTTGGAGATATGCTGTGCATTTACACTGAACAGAGTGTTCCCACTGGAACAGAGACACAGCAAGGCCTCTTCCTTGAATTTGTAGTGTGTGTGTGTGTGTGTGTGTGTGTGGTGTCACAGATCAGGACGTACCAGCTCAGCTTCAGATTACGACTGCCTAACCTTCTATATTCTCACACTAACATGAGTGCTGTCGAGGACTGAAACACTGAGCTCACACACAGAGACAGGCATGATCATATGGACATATATGAATGGAAATGAAATACATAAGACACATGGAAATAAAAGTCTTTAATTAATCAAGTGATGGTAATGACTTGACTTTGATCCGTGACACATGGACACAGCTGGGAAATAGAGTCGAAAGAAGCAACAGGAGACTTCCAGGCTAAAACTCATGGGCTCAGTGGGGCCATGAGGTCAGTGTGCCACAGTGAGGCTGTGACACATTGACCTCATTGTCGAACAGAGCCAATCCTGCGGCTAGGCGCTGCAAACAGTCAATTTAGCTTGGTACACTCGCTGCGTTGGAAGTGTTAGAATCTCTGCACGCTCAGCTGAACTCAGCAACACCTGCAGCGTGTCTGTGTGTGTAGGTGCGGCCTGCACGGTGACTCATCTGCAGACCGGAGGTGAGCCTCCCAGAAAGCACCCTGGAAAGTGCAGATGCACTTTGTCACCGGGGGCAGCCTGTCTGTCAGCCGACGCTCTCAGTAGACTCAGGTCCAGCTCGCAGACTGCTGCATCTAATTACACGTGTGTGCTGATTGCAGTGTCATCAGGTGCTGATGATGTCAGTCCCCCCACCCCCCCATCCCCCCAGGCACGGTGTGGTGTATGTGTGGCAAGCTGATTTCTTGTGTTCTATGCGTGTTTATGTGTTTCCCGTCCTATTTCTTCATTCATACCTCTGACAGTCCAACTACTGAGCCTGCAGTCTCTGCTCTACACTTCCTGTTTGCGACTGCTCTCTGACTGTCAGTCAGAGATTCTAGAAATTCATCGCACTCTGCTCACCTGTTTGGGAGCCTCTTGATTTGCTATCGCGAACCATTTTTCACCATCACAATGCACATTTTCCTGTTTTGTATTGCTAAACACTTGCCGTTCGTTAAAAGAAGCTGCTACAGCTCAGTTTCCGCTCTTGTTGGCCTCAGTTTTGATCACTCTGTGATCTTAGGCTGCACTCCATTCCATTTTCCTGTGGCGACTTTCCAGAGGTTGAACTCCATCCCGCAGGTGGTGTAATTATCTTGTCTTGTTTGCCTAATATTTCCCACCACTGCCGGTGCACAGCATGGGCTGGAGTGGGACATACACAGGCGAGCGCTGACGGGCACTCCTCCATCTCAAGCACATCACCCAGAAAGTAAATGAATATCTACTCATACACAGGTTTCATAATGTATTTGTCGTGGTTGTCCTGTCATCTTCCCTGTGCACCTCCTCTTCACCGGCTCCTCATTTCCTTTGTTTCTCTCACTCCACCTCTGCACCATTTCCCTCTCTTTGGTCCCATGCTGTGTCCTCCTTTCAGTCTGTCCCGCTGCTCTGGCCAACAGTGCTTTTGTAACAGGGAGGGTTAGTTAATCATCAGTTGTAATTTTCCCTTTTTTTCCTGTGCGATTAGACCTTCATCTCCCCAACGAGCCGCAGGCCTTTTCTCTCCTATGTACCCATGATCCTTAGTCCCTTCGCCTCTCTCTGTCCTCCGTGATTGGTCTGTTCCGCTGCCTGTGTCTCTCAGTCAATATCTGCATGTATATTAAAGATGACTGCCTTGTTTGTCACCATGGGATGTAATCAAACCCCAAGTTGTTCAAGCTTTTACATTTACTCATCTAAACATTGGACGGAGAAACAGTTCATGTATTTACCAAAAAAACCTTTAACCTTTGTCAATCAATCAGTATTGCAATGCTGGGTTTTCAGCTGGAAGCCGGTACCTGTAAACCTTTCTTCTCTGAAAAGCATCATCAACAAAGCAGGAATTAATTCAATATTTTAAAGCCATAATCACGTAGTCGTGGAAAAGTGACTTAGACGCTTTCCTTTTGCGTACTTACTGCACTTTGCCGAAGCCTTCACTTTCTTATTGAGAGTAAACTAAAAGCACTCAGGCAGAAAAGGAAAGGTTAGTGCCACAGGTATTTATATTCCATTTCATTTGCATCTCTCATCCTAAGGGAATCAGTTGTCCGGGCGACAGGCATGTACAGTACTCCTGTGCTCCGTGATTGGAGAGGTAACGTAACTGTAGGTCACGCACGTGCTCAGATGACATTTCCACTGTTGTTTAGGATGATGCCTCATTCAGATTTCCTTTTCTCCAGAAATCAAAACGTGTTGCCCCAGCCCAAACCTCGGAAGATGTCTTAAACTCCATCAGAGTCAGGTCTGCTCCTACATGAATGAGATTAGACTGGGTCAGGGGCTGCATTAGATGTCACGCTGACACCGAGGCTCTGGGAGCGAAGTGGTCAGCCTGTTCTTTCTTGTTTTATCAAACCGCCTCAGGCTAACATCTCAGCTGGAATCACGTGGACGTGACGTCAGGCTTTAGATAACAGGATGTGGGAACTAACTGTGTAACTATAACAGGAAGATTGTCGTGCAAGCAATATTCTGCTGACCTTCACAATAATGCCCTCACTAGTGGCTTGAATAAATTCTTTGAAAAGTGCGTTGGAAAGTTTAGTTTGAAACCAATAAAAGGCTGCAAATTGGAGAGGATTTGACATCATGTCTTTTCTTCCTTTGAACGTTGATTCCTGCAGTTTCCAGGAGATACTTGGAAAGACTGCACAACCAATTTACAAAAACAGAAATTACAATTTGATTGTATGGCGAACATGCTAGCAAACGGTTGCCTATTTACACATCCGAGAGTTAAAGTGCAACATTACAACTCATGTTTCTAAACACGTGATGAATATTAGTTCAATATTCGCTCTTTTAGTTCTGTTCTTGGTCTTGACCAACTCCAGAAGGAAATATCTGGCTCTTCAGCTGCTAAATGCTCCACCGTGTTCACTAGCTAGTTGCTGTGTCTGTCCGTTAGCTGCCGAGCAGGTAGTGTACCGTGGGTTTTTAGAGCTTTTTTGCAGAAAACTGCTGCCTGCTGCTGCCGAATCACTACGAGTGACCACTTTCACACTGTTGCATTATTTTCACATTGTCATTTGATACAATTCTTATTACTTCTTAAGTATTTTCTATTATTATGTATATGAATGGGGTAACTGAGTTCATCTGACAGGGCTGTGGAGGAAAAAGGTTGGGAGCTGCACACCCCGAGATCTTGGGCATGTGTTTAATCTTTAATCGATCATTCTCACTCTGCTTTCAGGCCTTAATCACAGCTGAGACTATAGCCAAACGTTTGCAATTACAGAACAAACCCCAGAAACAGCACCCCTATGGCTATAGTCTCAGCGCAGGTTATATTCCCCTCTCTCTCCCCCGTCTTTCCCGCCTGTCTATACCTTCGCTGGTAAAAAAAACGTGAAACTTGTGATGAAAAAAAGCTGCAGTGCAACGTGATGTCAATGTGACCTCCAGCATACTGCAGATTATTTACAAACTCTAAATGCTATGAAGAGGAGAGAATAAATGACAACTGTGAAAATGAGGCAGAGGATCCTTATGTGGCTTATTAAAGTGTTACAACTGAGGAGAAAGGGTGGCAGGAATAAATCAATGTGAAAAATAGAGACACCTACGGGACAAAGCAGCAAAAATTAGAAAAAGACCCAATAAAGACAAGGATGGAAAAAGACTCAGATGAATAGATAAGAGAAACTATTTTAAAAGTAGAGTAATGGGAAAAATACAAGAAAAAGACACGTGAGAGTTAAGAGTGCAAGGCGGCGTGATGAGTTGCTCATAGGATGTGTATATTTGAGAAAGCAATTTTTTTATTTTTTTTTATTAGGAGAACTTCATTCCAAAATTTTAACCTACTCTTGTATCTAAGAATTGAAAGTACAGAAAAGAAGAGTAAATTACTATTAAGGGCATCTTGAGATATTTGTGACTGTAATTACATGTCATGAAACCCATCAGTTTACATGTTGCCATGACAGCATCTTGCAGAATGAAAATTCAACAATCAACGTTCACTAAGATTATTTTGACGTTCTGACGCACGACGTGTTGCGCCCGTTTTTTTCTCTGATCACAAATAATAAGTTATATTTAGGATGATTGTTGGCGTCAGCAGAGGACTGTGCATTGAAGTGTCAGAGTTTGAATGCTGCTGTTGGTGTGTGTGTGTGTTTGTGTGAACCTCTATCCTTCTCAAGAGCTACTTGTAGCTTTAGACCTCAAGTGACCTTTTTTTGAAGTCTTTTGGCCAATCCTGAGCTCAGGATATGGATATTGTATTCCAATTTGCAGCGGTGTCATTACACCAATCTTGTATAATTGACCAGCTTTCCAAGTTAGTGCTGCACATAGTACATAACAGTGGCAAATTTACCACTCGAAATCAAAGGTCATTTTTTGTAATGCAAATATTGTTTTGTATTGTCATTTTAAAATAATTACCAGGGTGACGATTATGTGGTAATGTGAATATTAAGCAGGCAAATATTTCATTAGCACTTTACGTTATAGCTCTGTAATAACATGGTAATAGTGGGGGAATATGTTGATAATTAAAAAGGTAATAATTAATCTTTATTTTCAAGTTACTAGCCCATTAATGTCACCATATTATCATTTTAATCCACACACTGGTACAGCCATTTTATTGTTAGCAGGTTACTATATTGTTACCATAATATCTTTAAATGTATTTCTCCATTGTTACCCTTTGTTTTTTGCCCCTTGTTACCCTGTTACATTCATTTCAGTCTAATATTACCATTTTTATATAATACCTGGTTATTACTTTGGTAATTACATGCTAACTACAGTAATGTAAAGTGCCACCAATTGTCTCAGAAATATAGAAATACAACATGAATGTAAGCAGACCGCACTTTGAATTCTACTTTTATTTTTCACTACGGAGTGGTATTTAATGGCAGATTTTGATTGTCACAGCCTCTAACGAGCTAGCTTATAATGTATTCTTTCTTTGCACTCACAAGCAAAGGTCAGTCCCATGTCGAACAAATAGATGCCACCCGGTGCATGCATTATCAACCTGCCCGTATGCCGCGATGGAGCCGATAGAGCCAGCAGCATATTAAACGTCATCTGATCTTCTCCCTGCATATGGAGGAAGTCGCAGTCATCGGGTCTGCTGCCCGGTGACCTACATCTATGGGAACCAACATGCTGGCCAGCTTATGCTGTCCACGTCGGCTGCTGCAGGGGCCGGTGGCCTGATGTCTGTTCTGTCAAGAGAAGTCACAAATCAGGATGACAAAAGCAAAAGCAAAACACTTTTTTGGTACTGATCTGAATTAATATAATTGAGGCTAATTTCCACACAATAAGGTGTTGTTGTTGTTGTTGTCGTCTTTACAGGACAATCTCTTAAACTTTTTGACATTTAAGGAAAACTATGTTTTATTTCAACTTGGTGGTTTCCAGCCATGATGCCATTGTACTGACCGCAGGGGTATGAGGAGAACTGGATACAGCGTCGGAGGCGGGGCCCTTTTTATTCCTGTGAAAGTTGCTCATTGGGGCATGAAACCAACAAAGTGGTCGACTTGTGTGCGTATAACCATTGAGGAGAATTGTACAATTTTCTCCTCCGATTAAGTTTGGCTACATGTGATCGTCTAAAGTAAAACCCATGTTGTTTCAACCAACTGAGAATCAACTGAGATTTTTTGGGCCCAAGCAGAGAAACAATAACTGTGAATCTAGAATTTTCTCCTGTTGACTTTTCTGTGTCTGCTGCATGTTTACGTAGGTAATTGTTTGTCATAAAGTAAATCAAGGCTTACTGTTTGGTTTTGTCTTGACCTCAAACGACTTGATGAAGGTAACAGAATCAGCAGCTGATCTGATGAATTAATGAAAATCTTTATTGTTCATATGTATTTGGCTCGGTCAGGTAAGAGATATTCAAATAGATATTCATGACCAGCGAGGAACTACAGGTTCAGTTCATGGTTTTCATGTTTTCATAGGACTCAATTACACTGATTACCTGAGTGATCTGACCTCAGACGCACCCACCAGTGTAAACTTAAGTGTGTGTGTGTGTGTGTGTGTGTGTGTGTGAGTCATGCCAGTGGGCTGCGGAAGACATGTCGAGATTGCCATTCTTCAGATTGGGTGTCGCTCACAAATCCGTTAAGTGCTCGTTTAAACACATTCATGTTTCTGAACTCGATGTGCTGTTGGATTCGCTGCGAGTTCCAGTAAAAGGACGCAGGTGGTACGTGGCAGCTTTTCATGACTTTCCTTTTCAGATTGGGAGAGTCAGCCTGAACGCCTCTTAAAGGAATGGTTCTTCTACAGCTTTATGGGGGTTATTGCTTCCTTGTTCGTCATGTTCTTTAAGAAACAAGAGCGCAAACAAACAAAAACAAAGTGTTTCCTTGGCTTATTGTTGGCTCGCTGCTTGGTAATTTTATAAATACCAGGCTTATATTAGAGAGATTTTCTCTTCACAAATTCACAAATGAATGAGTATGATTTCAACTTTTTTGCCCATGTAGTTCTTTTTAGTGGAACCATCTTCCGTCAGCCATCAAGAGAGAAAGATTTCCCAGTTTCAAACTAAATGCAAGCCCTGTGGTTGCCATAAAGTACGTTATCAGCTTTAAAGTAGTAAAGTTTGATATATTTTTATTTGGTCCAGTTCATTCTGATGTGAAAAGGCTGTGAAAATCCACCGCAGACACTCATTTCTTTGTTTTTCATGGACCAAGAATCATGGAATCATTGTCTGAACGCTGAGTTTTTAAACCTAATTTCATTGCTACCTGACCAGCAGATATTTTGCTCAAAGAGGCCAATGTTGCCTTCCTTCAAACACAATCAACAATGCAGCCCTGCTAACGGCTCTGTGAGGCTGTACTTTGGCACAGATTTTGATCCCTGTTTATCTACATTAAGTTTGTTTTGTTTAAAGAGGATGTGATCTCAGTGTTTTCTGCACTGCACTTGACAAAATGTCCACGAATCCCCAGATATTTAAATATTCAATCAGTGTTTTCTGAATGGAGGAGGGTTTAATCAGGGTGTCGCTGGTGTGCATGTGATCCGTCTGTGTTCTTGTTCTCTTTCTCCTCGTTACTCCAGGACAGCACACACCCTCGAATTAATACCCTTGGCTGTGCCTGTGTGCAGATTGTCCTCCATTAAACACAGCTGTACATTGATACAATGGCTTTGACGAGGCTGCTGGGATCAGACTTTCTCCCCGGAGGTGTTGAAAATGACCACGACTCCAACTTCTCACACTGCAGAATCACATACGTTGTATTTCGGTCCTGTTGTCAGTGTGCGTGTTCTTGGGGTTTAAACGGGGGTTGTGATTGGGTGAGGATGAGTCGGAGGGTGCTTTCGGCTATATTTTGTACTTCTTTGGTGTTCTCCCATCAAGGATGTCAAAAGTCCCTTCAGATGTCGTCCTAATGTCCTGAGTTCATGCCCATTCAAGTGCCTGCGTCTCAGATTTAAGTGGGGACGCAGGAGGAGCCTGTAACTTAAGCCTTGATCGAATTTGTCTTGGAGAGCTGCTAGTTCTGCCGAGCTGGCGCCCCTCCTGCACTCCCATCGCTGCTGCGGACCACAGTGTACTGGCATAAATGGCCTGCTAATGGGGATGGTGGAGGGTGCCTGGCATATTTTCCCCAGGATAATAAGATGTGTTCTTGGGTTTCAAAATAACCATGTGTATGTCTCATAATAAACCTCTTGAGAGGTTTGGTGAGATGCGGGGAAAGAAATGAGTGTCACTTAGAACACTACGTGCAAAGTGTGTCTATTTTCAGTTTACAGCAGCCCGTGCGCTGTCAAAAAGTTTAGCTTAACTGCAAAACAGCCTCCTTTAATCAGGTACAGCTGCATGCACAGAACGAATCAAAAGTCCCCACATCTGTGTAGTGTGCTCGTGTGCATGCAGAAGGTGTTGCAATGGTATGCCACGCTTTGCATTTTCAGCTCCTCTTCTGCTCCCAAGCAGTCAGAGGTCCCCTTCACATGGACCCACACCTGAGCCACCTATTTGTTGCAAAGTAAGGAAAGTGTCATTGTCGTCTGTCACAAAATGTCTCTGGGCTCACAGTTGTGCAATCACGACAGTAAGAATGCCATTTGAGAAGGTGTACTTTCTTCTGTCCTGCATTTAAATACCAACACTAAGTTCATGTTTTTCTCACCATATAAAATAGTTTTCGTCTCCACTTTAATTATTTCCCTTCTCTCTTTCTATCTTTCTTCTCCTGACCATAGAAAAGGTGTTACCATGACAACATTTGTGTCTTTTTTACTGTGTTTTGCAGTCATCTACACACTTCCTCAGCCCACACATCAGTAGTTTATCAGTAGGGTTTGTTTCCGTCAGTCTATCAACAATCCTTTCAGTTAGCGTGCCTCAGACAGATGGTTTCACCGTATAGACAGACAATTGAAATGCATAAATGATAGGAACTGGATGGTTTAAAGTGTGAAGTGTGTCTCAGAAAATGCAACTGTGGCCACTAAGATAGGATCTTTTGCTTAGATGCGTTGTGCAACATGCATATTAAGGACACTAAGAAGATAACTACTTGATGGGATTTGTCACTGTCTCATGTCCTCTGGTCTCTGTGTCTCTGTCATTCGCCAGGTGGCGAGATGGGAGCATCGAACACGGGGACTCTCCAGGCTCTTCGGCAGCCCCTACCTGGCCTGCTACTGCCTGGGCTTTGTCATCATTCTGCTCAACGTGTACCGCAGCCACAGGTGAAGCACTCGTCGCAACTCCTCTTCATCAGCTCAACAAGCTCAGTTTTGAGCAACTGTCCTAAACCTTTGGTCTCCAGCATGCAGGACTCTCTTTTTTTCCTTTCATCCTGTTTCTCATTTGCCCTTCTTCTCATCCTTCTTCCTCTTTTTCTTTCTTCCACCTCCGTGTCCTCTTTTCTTCTCTGTCATTGCTGCTCTTTTCTTCTTTCCTCCCATCCTAGTCTGTGCCTACAGTTCTGTAAGTGCCAGTCACCCCACGCCTGGCACCATGCAGCACCCAGTTGAAGTAAACGCTCCCACTGCGGATCAAAATGGTGACAAACCGCCCGCAACAAAAACACACACACGCACGCATACAGTACGCCGGTGCGAGAAGGTGTGTTTTTTCCCTCTCACGAAGGATGTCTGTGATGTCTGTTGCCGGGCAACAGTGCTTTTGGAACAAGCTGCGTTAAAGCGATAAATTGTGCTGCCAGGTTTCTCTTGTGCTTCTGAAGAGAATATTTATCAATACACAGTGCAACATGAGAAACTAAAATTAGTGGATAGAATTAATAGAGTACATAACACTTAGTTTAATCAGATATGCTAAGAACAGAAGATGTGAAAGAGGGGAATAATTGACAGAATGACAGTCAAACTTGGACTTACTCATACAAAAGTAACTCTTTGAAATAATCTGTGTGGCATTTGAAATACTTTTAGTTGCACTTTTGCACTGTAATGACTAAGAAATGTTAATGCAATGCGAATTCGCTTGTTTGCTGGCAAGTTGAAAAGCACAAGCATTAGCATTTCAACAAAACGCGCAGCATCCACCTCTAGGGCCCAGTGGTGGGCCTCAGAGCGCCATCTAGTGGGCGGCGGAGGCGGTGGTACTGACAAATGGTAATTTACAAAGGCAGTTGTTTTTATATCTAAGTGTGCTCAGTGATTCACATAAATTAAAGACGTCAAAAAATGCATAATTCAATGACTAGCTACGTTTGCTTGCTAGCTAGCTAGCCAACACAAAATGGATTGTTTTCTTTAACAAACAAGTGATGCAGGGGACAACTTTCAGCAGGAACCAATGAGCTGAGAGCCACAGACATGAAGTCAGACAGGACTGAGAGACGGACGTGTAAGAGCAGTTTAAAGTTGTAGTTCATCACTGTGGAGCCAAATCTACATACTTTGTGAACTGCTCAGAAGATTAGTAATCTAGTATTGCATCATATTATATCAGCACACGTTTTTATGCTAAGTTATTTATTAGGGAAGGTGGTCCACAGACATTTTTTTTTACAGAATCAGAAATCAGGAGTGGGCCTTTAGTTACAAAAGGTTGAGAACCCCTGCCCTAGGAGACTCTCTACAAGGCACAGCTGAAAGCGTCAATAGGCTAGCTTTTGGCTTTTGTCCATTTGTTTTGTAGACTGTCTAGACAGGCCTCATTCAGGAATGAGCCTCAGCTCCACAGACGGCACTCCTACCTGCTTTATACAGTTGCGTTGATGTAAAAGTAAAACCTGCAGTAGCTGAAAGAAAATGCATTTGTGTTTCTTCATAGAAATCATAATTTCAGATCTTTATGTGTATAAACTGACAAAAGGAGAGAGTTTATACTAGACCCTTGTTTGGGAAAAACTGGAAAAGGGTACTAAATAAAGTGCACAAACAACGTATTATCATATACACTACCGTTCAAAAGTTTGGGGTCACCCAAACAATTTTGTGTTTTCCATGAAAAGTCACACTTATTCACCACCATACGTTGTGAAATGAATAGAAAATAGAGTCAAGA
>JAVQJD010016208.1:0-12355 GCA_036023655.1 Nannoperca australis | reverse complement strand
AAAAAAAAAGCCCCCCCCCCCCCCCCCCCCCGTCTCCATCAGGCTGTTTAAACACTTGCGCTGATATCACAGTGCAGACGACAGCTTGCACATGTGCCACTTGACTGCCCTTGTCGTCTCCCCTCCCCTCTGTTTGTCTTGACGCAGGGAGTCATAGACTGTATGTGTTTATGTGTGTGTGTGTGTGTGTGTGTGTGTGTGTGTGAGACAGACAGCGTGCAAAAGAGAGATAGTTGATGTTGTGCATATGCATACATATTACTCATATGGCTGTGTCCTGAATATCAATGCACCGACTGACCTTCCATTCATCTCTGTAGTTGTGTATACTGCGTAGATGATGCAGATCTGCTGTCTCATGGTTTGTGGTCAATACTGAAGTGTGTGCGTGTGGGTGTGGGTGTGTGTCATGAGCTAGGGAATGAAATAAGGTCTAACATTACCCTGATGGTACAATCTGTAGAAACATCATCGTAATGGAGTATCATTTCAGAATGACTGGCACTCAGCTGAAGACTACCAGATCAAATCTCAGGCTTGCATGGGTGGGACTGAGCATCTGTTTGACAGACTTCGCGTGTGAGCATTATAAATATTGTTGTCCCCTCGACAAGGTATTTGAGCTCATGAATGCCGCAGAGATGTCCATCACCTCCTCAGGTGGTTTAAGCAGGAAGAACAAAGCAACGTTTCTATTGTGAATGAGATATACAGTAGATTTAACAAAACCAAACTATATATTTGGCTAAAGTAAATGGGGAAACGTATCCAGCAGCCATTATTCACTGTCATGTGATTTAATGTTTTCTTAATGGGCCATGTCCCCGTCGTTAATGAGGATATTATGTAATTCTTACATATTCCTTGTATTTAAAGAATAAACACCCTGCTATGAGGCCAGCTAGCTATATACCCCAAGGTAGCACAATGTGGGTAACATTTTAGCATGTTTACTGTAACTAAATTCAGTGTTTCTCTTACTATATAATGAATAAATGTAATATAGGACGTTCTACTATAAACTTACACCAAAATTGATTTTTGAGACAACTTGAAAGACTCTTGGCGAAACAGCTGCTGTTAGCAAATCTTACGCTAGCTTAATATACAGTTATAACACTGCATTACCAAATCAAGTGGTGTGTTTTATATACAGTACTAAATGGTCTGCTGTTTTGTATCCTTGTTGGCAAATTGTATCCATCAGGTTGACTTTGGCAATTTCTTTTAACCCTATGGGTGCACAACCCCTCGGGGTCCAGCTCACTGCCTGGCCTGTGTCAAGTGATCAGCCAGCTGACGGTCAGCAGCTTTCTGTCGGTCACGGCTCAAAAAATAAACTCAAAAAAGCTTTGTGCAACAATCAGAATCAGAATCAGAATACTTTATTGATCCCTGAAGGGAAATTGCTTTTTGTACAGTTGCACTGCTTGATAAAGTTATTATGAAAAGAACAATAAAGAGTAGAAAATAAATCAAAGAGAAAAAAAAAATATAAAACTAAGGATATATAAACATTATTACACCAAAGAAAACAATTAAGACTGTGTTTTCATTTAAGAAGCAAATACTGTGGTTTGCTGTGTTTGTAGAGAATGAAAGTCCGGCCTTCTTTGCTAGCTATCCATTGTTCCCCTAGCTTCTATAACTCAGTGTCTTCTCATACTCCAAGTTACAGCAAATGGGTTTATACTAGGACACTGGGTAGCAATGCTTCATGTTATTTGAAAAAAGTCAAAGGTAAGACTCACAAAATAATGTGACACTTTATCTGTCTGGAGGCTTCTGGCTCTGAACAAGCTGTGTAAACTGAGAATTGTGATATCTTTCAGCCAATGTCTTGTCTACTGTTACATTTCTGTGCAGGTATTTCCATTTTATTTTTGATCATCTCTATATTAATCCTGCACTCTCCTACTGCTAGCATGTAAATACGAAAGATAGCAGAGCGAAAGTAATGTTAAAGTTACAGTCACATCCACAACCCCTAGATCATGTTACACCACCATTAGCTTATCTTTTCATAATTGTCAGCATGCTGGCCTGCATGTTTTTGTGGTTTGTATCAGCTGTGTTTTTTTTTGTTTTGTTGCAGTCTTCTTGTCCAATTCGAGTGGGATTGTAGATGAATTTAGTCCATAAATCTGTGGCATTTTTACCTTCCAAGAAGCAGTGACATTAGCTAAAATTATTGTCATAACAGTACTGAACTGCAACATTCTGCTTATTGGTGCAACAGGTAAAACAACTAAATCAACATCTGAGAAGTGTAGGATGTGTTTTACCAATGAAAGGGCATTTAAACAGTAATTCACTGGTGCATTTGTCTGTTATCTGTTTGTCCGTCAAACGACCTTTGGTTTTGATTTGTTGACGTTCATTAAGTTATTTTCAAAAGATTTTTTTTCTTTTTCAGTTGGTGACAAAATTGGACTGATATCAGGCTGTGACACAACTGATTTGTGAAAATATGGCTCAAGCGCGAAGTTGGAAAATATAGGGCACGGAGAATATCTAGCGGCCAACTAAATGAGTGGGCCAAGCTCCATTAACAGAACATTATGAGGAATTTTTACGTTCGATTTGTCTTTGTTAGTGCAATACGATACAGGTTTCTCAGTAAGGATGTTACAGATTTTTCCTGTGTTTTCCAACCTTATTAGTGTGCATATCTTGGGTTCACTGTACTAGACAGCAAAAAATGATTTAGTACGCTAAGGTGAGAAAGAATTGTTACTCCTCACCAATAAGTCCCACATTTGGTTTATACCATAGAGAGCATCTTTGCTGTGTTTCATATTTGTTTAAAGAACAGTCTTTAGATATGTAGTCGAGTTTAACTTAAATCATTTGGTGACACAAACATTGTCTCTTGCTATTGCATCACCTCGGCTAACGGCTTTAGCTTCCTTAATGGACAGTCCAGGAGGCGATAGGAGGGCGATACTTTTCAGATGTCTTTATATCTTTATATAATTTCCACCAAAATGCTATAATATCTGTCTGGACCTGACATTTTTAACCACTTTGTCCTTGCTTTAAGCATGGTTTCTCTAGTTGCCGTGGCGATGATGACCTTGCAGCACATTACTGTGGTACTGCAGCATAAGGTGGACAAGGAACGAGAAGGAGAGATAGAGGGGGCCGAGTCTGCGGGCGAATAAAACGAGGACAGCTACTATTAAAAGACGAGCCACGTTGACAAAGTTGTTTACGTCACGTGACACTCTTCGAGGGCAACCTAGCAGAAGGCGAGCAGATTTCTGATAAGAAAGATTTGGGGAGAGAAAAGGCAGAAAACACTGGAGCATACGTGTGAAGAGAGAGAGAGAACAAAGGAGAACAGGTGGGGATCAGAGAAAGATAAATGAAGAGAGATGAGATATGTCAAGATGGTATCACAGCGGAGAGCCAGCAGTGCTTTGAAATGGAACAAAATTCTGCTTTTTCCCAACCCTACTTTTCTCTCTGATTCCTCCTCTTTTGTGCCTGCCAGTACCTGCCTTGTTTTTTCCCCTCTCACTACTAGACAGCAACCTCTGTCTCTCACCAACCTGTACTAATTGCTCCTCTTTGCCTCCCATCACTCTTCCTCTAGCCTCTATCCTTCCCCTGTCACCACTTCTGGTCTCCGTTACGCTGTTTGTCTCTCGCAGCCTCTCCCCCTCTCTTCTTCCTGATGCTCCTATCATTATAAAGGGCAGCTCAGGTCATATATAGATGATATCCTGGTTAGTCGGTGATGCGGTGTAATACGAAGCGTTCAGCATCTGCTTTTTGCTGGTGCAGCCAGCGCCCTTTAACCTCTCGCATTACTGAATTTCCCCTCCCTCCATCTTTCCTTCTCTTTTTCTCTCTTTTGCTTTTCAGAAGGTGCAGTAATCGACCATATTTCCCAACATCCGAAGGGAGATAGCACAAAAAATAGAAAGATTCTGAGCCCTTCACTGAATTTGTAACACTTAAGGAATGTCTGAGCCATTTACTTTCTGCCTAAACAAACAGGACCTTTTGATTGCCAGACAGCTCCGGGGGCATGTTAACAGATCAGAGTTGACAGTTTTACTCTCATGGGGAACTTGTTTTGAAGCAAATTGTTTCATCTTACTTTCCATCAAGTTTTGACCATTGCTCTTTTTGTTTCTCTGTCTATTGTGTTTCAAAGGTCAGCCACAGGAAATCAAACATGGAGGAACCTGCTCTTTGGCTTTCTTCTCTTCACCTTCCCTCATTTTCTTTTCTTTTCTGGAAGTCATTCAAGGTGAATAAATGGCTCCCATCTCTGGCTCCTGTTCACTCCATTTCTCCTCATTCTTTCTGTACTGCTTTCAGATGCAGGGCTGAATGTGGCTTGTGTTAACAGTGCGAGAGGCCTCGCAATAAAAGATGGTTCAATTCCATGTGGCTCGCACTAAGCACGGCACATTGATGTCATGATGCACAGCTCAGTGTTAATCAACAGAAACAAAAGATATTTGTTGGCAACCTTTATGACAGAAACAAGACTTTAGCTAAATAAGAAGTAACCTTTGAAAATGAGAACTATGATGAGACTTTTTTGTGTTACCTGCACGCCTCTGCACAGTCGCACATTGTAGTCCCTAATTAGTAAAACGGTATTGTGAGCCACACCAAAAATATCTGTGCTCCGCAGGGTGACTCATTAGCATTTTCTGACAAAAACTTGACTTAAACAAATATAGATGTTCTAATACTAAAACTAAATCAAAATGCATGTAGACTAATTTGAAAACACATTAACTTTGTAATCGGGGCTTAACAGTCGGTTATTCGGCAGCAGTGGTGCCACTGGAGGTGAAATCTGCGTGTCTCTTCCTGGAGATTTGTCATAATGTAGCCATGAAATAATCCAGAGTTCGTCCAAACCAACGGATTAGCACAGGATCAGGCAGCTTTCTTTAAATGAGGAGATACGTGAACCCCGGTGACACTCATCACAGTCTGCTTTGTGCCGACCACACGTCAACAGCTGAAGTCAGTCGTGGGCGAGACAAAATGTTTAGCTAGCTTTTCCTCTGTACTTTTAATACAATGTGTGTGTGTGTGTGTGTGTGTGTGCGCGTATGCATGTGCGTGTGTGTGTGTGAGATTTAGGGAAGTTGGGACATTAGGGGGGTGCGTAATATCCCCAGCCTTCTCCTCCTCCCTCTCCTCTCCAATTTATTACCTTGGCTAGTTGATCTGATGGTGTAATAATATCTCCTGCCTCTGGCTACGGGAAATGGCCACATGCATTATTCACACATGCTAAGATGCTTATTGATGACTCCTTTATTTATATATTTCCTCAACACCAGAGTCATTTCTCATATTTTTAACCCCTTGGTTTTAATCTTCTATTTTGACGTGAGCCTCGTTTAATGAGCCTCTCTTACTCAGATGGCTTGTACTCGTTTGATTGGAATTCAGTTCAGACGTTTGGCACAAGATACATCAGTGTGGAGCTGGGGCTAATAATACATGTAGGCGGAGCCCCATTTATTGAATCTACTTTATTTGAAGTTAAAGCTCATGGCTGCTCATTTTGTCATAACTGTTTCCACAAGTGCCGTATAAAAATCCACAAAAGACATAACTCTTTTGAGAAAACTAGCGTGACATTGCCTTAGGACCCTAGGGTAAGTTTGTCTTATCGAATATGTGTACGTTCTCCAGCTATTTGCTTCCTTTTCGTTCATGCAGTCGTTGTAAATGGGGCATATTCTCTTTTATGTCGGTGCATGCCAGAGTTCAGTGCTACTGGGTATTCAGTGGGGTTTCTCTCTTAACTCACAATTCCTCTCTGCTTAGACCCGTGGCCTCTGGAACAGCAATGGGACGACTGTGGTGAGCTATGTTTCTGGCCCAAAACTGGCACTACATGTGTGCAAGCGTGTTGGAAATCTTTGTTTTTTTTTTCTTATTGAGAACTAGTTTAACTTTTCTGTTCACTTTCCATCTCTCTTTGCCTCAAATACATGCACATTTAAAACACAGGCCCTGTTTTGTTAATACATTTTACATACAGTAGAGTTTATCCTATTTCTAAAACGCACAAATACAGTTTGGTAAACTGACAAGTTTCACCAGAAGTTGATCCTCGTACACTCACCTACAAAATCTAATGTCTTTGTAAACTTTTGGACAGCATATAAAATGATTTCTGTAAAATTGAGGTTAATTTGGGAACCGGCTCACACTGCTTTTTCCCAAAATACTTTGTTTTACAAAAGTTGTGTTTCCCGAATGTTGCTGAAAGTGTTGTACTAGAATTGTCCGCAGCCTGCTGTGACTCAATGAATGTAACTGATAGTGGATATGCTGAATTTCATAATGACACTGACAAAGAAACTGTATTTCATTGTGGATTTTCAGGTCTGGTAGTAATACCCAGTTGGGCCAGACCTTAATAACAGTGCTGGCCCAGATACCAATCTGGCAAATTTGATTGGTTGATCCCTAATTAAAATAGAAGCATATCTGTTTCCGTCAGATGCAAATGAGACAGACGACTGAAAGACAAAAGCATGCATGAAACACCTCCTGTGTGGGCAAGCCTTTAGCATTAACCACAATCAGAATGGCCACAAAAAAAAAAAACCCAGGTTGGAAAATACCAGAATAAATCAATAATTATTTGCATGCACGAATATGCCTCCTACTATGCTAACATCTGGGATTTAGCAGTGCAGTAGAGACTTACTTATAGGAGAGGTCAAGAAGTGAGTAAGAATAGGCGTTGCAGAAGACTAATTTTGCCACTCCATATTTAATGCACTGGTAATGGTAGCCCTCTCTGTATTCTCTGTCCTTACCACAGTCTTCCTGCCAGATACAGTGGGCAGCCCTGGCCTCTTGGTCATGTCCGCACACACACACACACACACACGCACACACGCACATACACACACACACACACACTGCCCGAAATATCAGCTTTGGGCTGAAAAAGTAGTTCACCACAGATGTGACCGGCCCAAATAGCAGAAGAGAGCATGACACATAAGCAATCAATGTTTGACCAAGGGAGTTTTTTTACTTGATTCTTTTTCTTCCTTCCTCTCTCACTTTCCTTCTTTTTTTGTTCAAATGTTTCTTCAAACCACCGGGTTTTCCTCGCAGTACTGGTGATTGTGGACCAAAAATCAATCCCTTTGATGCTCTGTCGCTGTTAGATATCATCAGTCTGCGGGGTGTTCGGTGTGTTTAGACTTATTTTGTGATAAATAGCTGTAAATCACTTTGGTAGTACAGCTAACCCTCTTTCAACCTGACTCGTCTTCTGTTTCAGTTCATGATTTTCTTTCCATTCCCAGAATGCTTTGCAACAATCACGAGAAAAACGCCCACATTTGTTGTATCCACTACATGTGGGTATATATAGTAGGCTAATAACAGTAGGCTGAACGTTTTTCCAGTCAAGTACAGGACATAAACTTTTAGACATTACATAGGTTACTTTTTAAAGTGCTCTTTTCTAATTATATATATATATATACAAATTTCCACAATCGCCCCTGTGGGCGGTCTGTTCCTCCTTCTAGCTCAGGTCCTCTACGGGCCTGGAAGCTTGAGGGTCCTGCGCAGTATCTTAGGTGTTCCTAGGCCTGCGCTCTTCTGGACAGAGATCTCGAATGATGTTCCTGGAACCTGCTGGAGCCACTCTCACAGTTTGCCGGTCACAGCTCCAAGTGTTCATATTTCCACGGGGGCCACTGTTGCCTTCACTTTCCACATCTTTTCTATTTCTTCTTGCAGCCCTTGGAATTTCTCAAGGTTCTTGTGTTTCTTCTTCCTGATGTTGCCGTCGCTTGGGATCGCTACATCTATTACTACTGCCTTCTTCTGTTGTTTGTCCACCACTAATATGTCTGGTTGGTCTGGTCTGTATCTGGAAGTCCCACAGGATCTTAGCTTGGTCATTCTCCACCACCTTCGGAGGTGTGTCCCATCTTGACCGTGGGACTTCCAGTCAATACTCGGCACAGATGTTCCTGTACACTAGGTTATGGCCTGCTAGCATCTTACACCCCGCTGCTATGCCTCAGGGGCATCTTTGCACAGTCTGCACCTGGGGTCCTGCCTGGTGTGGTAGATCCCGGCCTCTATCGATCTTGTGCTCAGAGCCTGTTCCTGTGCTGCAATGATTAGTGCATCTGTGCTGTCTTTCAGTCCAGCCTTTTCCAGCCACTGGTAGGATTTCTCGTTATCAGCCACTTCTTCTATCTGCCGGTGGTACATACCGTGCAGTGGTTTGTCCTTCCGTGATGGTTCCGCCTGCTCTTACTCCTCCTCAGGCTTCTGCTGCCTGAGGTATTCCCTAAGCACCTCATCAGTTGGGGCCATCTTCCTGATGTACTCATGGATCTTTGTTGTTTCACGTGGCTGTAGCTGATTTTCTTGTGGCCTATTCATGGTTCCCATTTGCTTGCGGGATCCCAAGGTACTTGTAGCTGTCCTCAACATCTGCTATGTCTCCTTCAGGTAGTATATATTTAAATGTAACATTTATTTAACCAGGATAGTTTTTGTGTGTCCACTTGCTACCAAACATTAACCATTTAATGCAAGACGCTACCACTCACAACTTTTTCACATCATTCATCAGTGTGTCTGTTTTGTCTTAGTGGCTTTATTTGCTTACAAAATAGTTTGTTTGGCAGCTGATTGTTGATTGTGCGGTCATATGTTGGTGTTTGAACACAAAAATAAACTCAAAAGGCAGCGTCAGCCCAGCAGACACAGATCTGGGCGTTCCGTTTTTGACTGAAACCAAAACTATGACTACTAATATAGGCTTCTGAACACAAATCTGACATCTGATACAATAGATGGCTCAGAAGAGGGGTTACATATGCCTGCATATATAGAGACAGGACTACTGTATGAATAACAGGGCTACTTCAGTAATAGAGGGGTTACTTTAAATAAAGACCTCGTTAAAGTTCAGTCTGGATGGTTGGTTTAAATAGAAATCATATCAGGGCTTCATGTCAGCACATTCATGAGAACATTCTGAGTGTGGGGGGCCGAGAAGTGATGTAACCACATGTGGTGTGTAGGTTTGAGGGCACCTACTGTGAGCGTAGCAGCTGTACAGTAGGAGGTTGGTTTCCAAACTCACCAGGGATGTGCAGATTGATATCTCACCGATCAATACTTTAATACTCAAGCACTTGCTCATTTGTTATTGATGTTTTGTAGGAAAGGATCAATTACGGTTCTGAGAAATTATGGTTCTTTTAATTTTTTCATGTATTGTAGAGATTAAGAATTTCATAAGAAAATCTAAAAATCTATAAAAGTCAGTAAATATATTTTTTCATTCACTTTTGGTACAGTATTATTATGTCAAAATCAAAATCAGACAGCATAACTTAAATTGTTGCATACAACACTATTTGTAAGTTGGTATTAAAATGTCTTTTCACTGTAAAAGATTCACAATGGGTGACTTTTTTTGGACACAAACACAGACGCATAGACAGAATTCTTCCCGCTCTCTTTCTGTTTTTCTTTGCCTTTTGATCTCTCTCTTTTCTTCACTGTCTTCCTTTGAAATAAATTGTCTGCGCCTGAATGCATGAGCTTTACTGTTAGCGATATGGTGTTTGATTTGATTTTCCAGCTGAGAGCCTGGCAGTCTCTGTGACGGCTATGAGAGAGGATGTGTGAGAGAATGACTGGGAAACATGTTTGAATGAAGCTGTGTGTGTGTGTGTGTGTGTGTGTGTGTGAATGCAAACATGTGCCTGAGTGTATTAACCCCTGCTTGTGCGTTTGTGTGTGTGAGCGTGTTGAGCCCTGCTCCACTGACACTCTACCCTCCTTCTCCACAGAGAGAAGTGCCTTCTTTCGCTGACCCCTGTGGCTGTTTGGCTCCACTGAAGCTGCCTCTGCTTCTGTGCTTGTCGATGTCTGCTGGAGTTGCCAGCCACACCAGGAGCCTGAGGACAGCCAGGCCTGCCAACCCCGTCCGCTGAGGCGGCCTTCACACCGCTGACACCGCCCTCCTGACACCGGTCACATCTGTGTGCCAGTCAGACCGCTCTCCATCCATGCCGCTCAGAAGTCAACCGCTCCCCCCCACCTCCACGGACAGAGCCTGATACTGAAGACCGACAACTTTTATCAGCTCCTGTGAGCAGAAAGGAGATTGTCTCTTTGCTGTCCCCTCCATCACAGCCTTCTCCTCCTCATCCTCCTCCTTCTGTTCCGCTTTCCTCTCCTTCCTCCTCTCCTCCAGCCCAGCATCTTTTCATCATGGGCCCACTCGATCGATAATGTGTTTTGCCGTTCGTCTCATCTGACAGTTCGGCCGGGGAGCGAGGCGATAGAGACAACTGGCGTATGTGTGTGTGAGTGTGTGTGTGTGTGTGTGTGTGTTTGAGAGTGGGATCGAACAAGAGTGAGATTACAAAGCAAACCTCTGTGGCCGTCACCAGCCCAGGGCCTGGGTGACAGGCGGTGAAGGATTCCTATTATAGCCACAAACAAACTCTTAGGATGTGCTGCAAGTGGTAGGCGAGTCCCAGGCCTCACCGGCTTCACCTCAGAATCAGACCCTGGGGACAAAACCTCATAAAACTGGCTTCCTTCCCCATGTCCTTTACCTATTCCTTCTCATCATTTGTCCCAGTATCATTAGAAACACACAGGCGCAGACATAATTGCATTTGCTGGATATCTATCCCTCTTAATTGACGCCTCCTGCCTGGTTAAAAATGGCGGTCAATGTGACATCAATCCGGGACACAAAGTGGCTGACGTTGGAGGTTTGTCGGGAATTCCAGAGAGGGACTTGTTCACGACCGGACAGCGAGTGCAAGTTCGCTCACCCTGCCAAGAGCTGTCAAGTGGAAAACGGCAGAGTCATTGCCTGTTTTGACTCACTCAAGGTGAGTATGGCAAACACCTGTGATGTTCATTCATCACTGCCATGTCTTCTCTTTCTTTCTCTAGCTTGCAGTCTTCAGGATGTTTTGGGGGTTTTAGGGGTTTTAGGGATGCCAGAACTTGTTAGGCCTTAAGAGAGGGTGATTCGGGGCTTGATGAAGAGGATATTTCTGTTTAGAGAACAGTCTGTAGTAAATTGCAAGGATATTGTTTCCTGAGGTAAAGCCATGGGAAGAGGATAAATACATATGTGTATAAATACTGTGTGTGTGTGTGTGTGTGTGTGTGTGTGTGTGTGTGTGTGTGTGTGTCTTGGTAAGCTGAAATGAGGCCGCAATTGCATTAACATCTGTGAATCAGACTCAGAGTTTCCTTCAAAGAACAGCTAATAACTTGAGTGCAGGACGGTCGGTTGGCACACTGCAAAAGTTTCTGTGTGATCGTCACATCAACAGGCTGAATGTGAAATATAGAAGTAGGGCAGCACGCTGTCTATTTCATGTTTGTATGCGAGACTGCGAGTGTATGTCTGCGTGTGTTATTTTGAGGTCATGCAGCACAGTGGGGTGTTCTCAGAAGGCTCTGTAATTTACTGTCTATTTTTGCCCTGGCACTGGGACAACACACTCCCACTATGCAGTTCCTCTCTCTCCCTCAGAGACAGGGGGGGGAGAAAAATCAAACAGGAAAGATAATGGGAAGAGGGAGGAAAAATAGAAAGGACTGGGTCAAGAAGTTGTGAAAATATATAAGGATTTATTACAGAACGCTGGATGTTTGCTGTGGCAAGAAATGTTAACCTGATGCTCAAAAGCACAGCTGATTAGAATGTCTATAGTGTCAATAGACTGTAACCAAAGTGCTTCAGTTAATGTATTTTGAAAGAAACTTAATTACTGCCAAGGCACCAGGAAGTGCCTACATTCTTATACCACACAGAAGTCGTAGGAAGGTAGCTTGGGTGGACGATGAGTGCAAAAAACACAGGACAGGCCGGGGTTTGACTCCCACATGTGGTGAGTTTTAAGCAAACAAAAACTCTTAGCTAGGGAGTTGTGGTTTTTGTTTAATTTTGAACAAGATTAAGACTCTACAGCCAATGTCAATAGTTTTGCAGGTTAAACCGCAAACAATGGAAAAAATGTAATATTTGACCTGATGCTAGCGCTGGATGTGAATTCAAAACCACAAATGTCAATCTAGTGGCGATGCTAGAGGAAAGGTCAGGGGATCACCAAAATCAGTAGGATTCATCCTCTGGGGACCACGGATGTCTGTACAAATTCCATGTCAGTCCATTCAATAGTATAGCTATTTCAGTCTGGACCAAAGTCAGCATTTTCACCATAAACTCTAACAAAGACCCTTTCCCTAACTTTAATCACAAGTTACCTAAACATGATCATTAATCATTAATCATAGTCATTAATCATGCTTTAGTTGCCATGAGCTGATATAT
>JAVQJD010016202.1:0-16495 GCA_036023655.1 Nannoperca australis | reverse complement strand
CCCCCCCCGTCTCTCTCACACACACACACACACACACACACACACACACACACACACACACACACACACACACACACACACACACACACACACACACACACACACAGGAGCACAATAGTGACCCGTGTGGTGGCTGCATGATGAAATCACACAATAGTCACACAAAAATCTTTTTGTTTCCCAGCGTCTCAGAAGCTGCACACAGACGCGTAATGTTGCAGAGAGAAACCAGCCTGCACAGCGCTGCAGAAATAAACCCATTTTTAAATACCAAAGTCTTCTTCCACGATCTCAAAACGCCCCAATTCCATAAATAATAATAATTGTGGCATTTAAAAGTCAAAAGCTGCGATGTTGTTTTGTGGCACAACCAGTACGTCACAGGGAGCTGTAGCTGTTCACTGTTAGTGAACGTGTTGCAATGAACCAAAGTGTTTTAGGTGTTTTTAATTTGTGTTTACACACACGCACACGCACAGAGCGGGGTTCAGACCCAGTGTTACCTTCAGTCCAACTCTCTGACCTTCATCCCTGACTGGTCCCTCGTAGCTGCTGATGCGTGACATCGTTAAGCTAACGGACGCTCGTACCGGGCTTAACGAGCAGGAGGCCGATTGCTTTCCATTCACTGCCTCTAAATTGTCTCCAGGCCGTCCCAGAATGCACTGCGGCGTGGTGGGACTATTTCCCATGAGGAGACCGCATAGAGCCGCATGGTCAGCGTTTGATTTGATGGACAGCCTGTAATTCTGCCTGTGGACCACCAGGTGTCACACTCACACACTGTAGTTAATCTCCTCTGCACAGGAAGCAGCACCTCACTGCTTATTCAGAGAGGAGCCGGAGCCTACGTTTTAATTTAAAAAGCATAAATGAACACATCTCCGCTGTCTGTTGAACAAAACAATGATCCTCAACAGGTGGATGATTGAATGAACAGACAAAAACCCCTAAATGAAGGGGAAGAAGCAAGAGAGATTAAAGGTAGAACATTATGTAAATATAACACAGAAATGATAAAAAAAGAAACGATGAGATGAATCAAAGAGCATAAAGTACAGTGTGCAGGGAAGACGCTAAGATTTTCAAGCACTGGCCCCTAAATTTGGTGGCCAAAGTACATTTCTGTTGGCCCAAAAGTAAAGTTATGTAAAAACAATACACAACATAACAAAGTATTCCTTAAACCCTGATGTGGTTAATTGAAACTATTTCTTAATTGAATGTATAAAACAGTTACTGTACGTTGATATAAAATTATGGATGGAAGATTTTGGCCAGATCGCTCGGCTCTAGCTATCTTTTTACCATTGAGCATGTTAGCATGCAGATGTTAGCATTTAGCTCAAAGCACCAGCCTCACCGAGCTGCTTCACTGTCAACAAAGAGCTGCTGCTTCTCAAAAAGTTCTGCGCTTCACACAAACGTCAGGTCTTGTAACCGTAGACCTCTGAATGCGTTGTTGTTGTTGTTGTTGTTGTTGCAGCTCAACAACCTGGACCCCGAACTCAAGAACCTGTTCGACATGTGCGGCATCTCGGAGGCTCAGCTGAAGGACCGAGAGACGTCCAAGGTCATCTACGACTTCATCGAGAAGAAGGGAGGGGTGGAGGCCGTCAAGAACGAGCTGAGGAGGCAGGGTGAGAGAGCGCGCGCACACACACACACACACACACACACACACACACACACCTTTGATGTGTCAGACTGATATTAAATAATAATGAAGCCGTGCAGCTCCTCAGTTTGATCATGCTTCTACACGTGACGCCTCTCTGAGGGAAGTTCTAATCATTTTTAATCATCTGCATCTTTTATCTTTCGATACAATCTGATATTGTGGTGTAATGGAGTCTTTATCTAAGACAACAATATAGTAAATCACTAGACACTGAATATCTTTGGGAGTTTGTTGTTGGAAGGTGTGGACTTTGGGAAGATTATTATCAACAGAATTCTTTCCAAGCTGTATTTGGTGGCGTCCCCAGTCAGGTGGTGTTGTGGGAAGGAATCTCTCCACTCTTGGTTCTCTCTTTTCTGAAGGACGTTTCAAGGCCGACGCTGCTGCTGCTGCTGCTGCTGCTGCTGCTGAGTGGATTGATTTTTTTATTTTGCAGATATCTGATACGTAGCGCTCTCAGCAGAGACTTACATGAGAAGATCGATATCATTCTCATGTCTGTAAAGTTGCAGCCTGTTAGCTTAGCTTAGCACAAAGACTGGAAACGGGGGGAAACAGCTAGCCTGAATCCACCTTCCAGCACCTCTAACTTGACACGTTACGTCTCGTTTGTTTAATCCGGACAAAAGCTGAAGAGTAAAAACAAGTTTGCCGTTGTTGGATGGGGAGTGGAGGGGGGGTTACAAGTCAGACTGTGTTTTGGATTTGAGTGGTTGCCAGGCAACAAGCAGAGATGGAGGAAGTTACTGCTCCAAGGACATGCATGAGGGTGGTATTGATCTTCTCGTCTGACTCACCAGATGGAGAAGAAGCGTGTAGTGTTTCTTTTATCTCTCGTGGGACACCAACCCTCTCGGGTGAAGTTTGAATGTCCAGCACCGCTGGGAGAAGTTCAGTCTTTAAGTTTCCAGAGGACCAACCAGTTGTTAACCGAGTCCTTTAACCTCAGTACAGTCTGAATGTTTGCGCTGCAGTGATTGACAGGTGACGGTGTAGAAGTCTGGCTGCTAATGTAACATGATGTGGAGAACCTGAGACGACAATAACACAATAAACCGTACGAGTGCTGTTGTTACTGCAGCTGTCACGCTTTTACAGGAGAAACTGCGTTTTCTTACGTGGAAACTAACTTCCCTTGTTGAACTCATTCAAATTCCCGTCACAGTTTCATCTTGAATGTCGTCTCCTGTATTCTTCCTTCCAACAGGAGGTTTGAGGGTTTTTTATTCCTCTCCCATGGTTTATTCATGTTGAACTGCGCTGGCTTGAAGGCAGCAGGGATCTGAATCTGACTTCAGGGGGGACGCTATCGATGACCTGATGTTACGGATCATCAGTGGTCAGGATGTTTTTCTGGCACAGAAATGTTTATTTTCACACCGTCCGTCTGCAGCTGTTACTTTCTTTATCGATTGTTTTCTACGTAATTGAGTATTTTGTCTATAAAAAGTAGTGAAACTCTATTTCAGTCTCCTGAAGTCCAGGTTAACACATTCAAACTGTCTGTTTTGTCTCAACATTTCAAAAACCAAAGATATTCACTTTATGAGGCTCCCACAAACTACTGGTGGAAAAAGACCTCTAATATCTAGATATTCTACTTGACAGGTGGACTTGTATAAAAGTAAGCGAGTATTTCTCGTCTTGTTCTAACGAGCTGCGATGAACTGATCAGTAACTGACGTGTGGGAGAAGATCCAGAGCTGAGAGGCCTGAAGAGAGCAAGACTTTCTAACAGGCGCCAAAAGCCTGACGCGAGTTAGCATGTTAGCATGTCAGCTCGTCCTGTTCCCTCGTCTGGAAGTCATGTGACCGCACGCTCGCTGCTCGTTAGCTTCTCGTTAGCCTCTCGTTAGCCTCTCGTTAGCTTCTCGTTAGCCTCTCGTTAGCTTGTTGCTGCTGCCGGTTGACTCGTGCGAGTTCACGTGTGAAGACGATGTTAAACGTCTCGTTCGCCACACAGTTTATTTTCTGCAGGAATCCAGAGTCCAGCGGAGCAATCCCATTGGCTTGTTGCCGAGGGAACCGTGGCGACGCGGACTTCCTGGTTGGACGATGGCGGTGACGCTCGTGTGATGTCATCTTAAGGTGTCTTGACTCTCATGTCTGTTG
This sequence comes from Nannoperca australis, assembly GCA_036023655.1. Taxonomy (NCBI): domain Eukaryota; kingdom Metazoa; phylum Chordata; class Actinopteri; order Centrarchiformes; family Percichthyidae; genus Nannoperca; species Nannoperca australis. Next base: position 12,702 of record JAVQJD010016202.1, on the reverse strand, counting down.
TCTCCCCCTTCAGCACCCCCGCCGCCTCCTTCTCGTGGCGGCCCCCCTCCACCTCCCCCACCCCCCCACAGCTCGGCTCCACCCCCTCCTCCTCCGCCTCCCCCGTCCAGAGTGGGCCGGGGAGCCCCTCCTCCCCCTCCTCCGTCCAGAGCCCCCGCCTCAGCTCCTCCTCCTCCGCCTCCCTCCAGACCAGGAACTCTGGGGGCTCCGCCTCCTCCACCTCCTCCCACCAGAGTAGGTCCCCAGCCCCCTCCTCCTCCCCACCACCCTCACCACCACCACCACCAACCTCCCCCTCCTCCTACTCCTCCATCTTCCTTGCACTCCTCCATCACCCCACAAGCCCCGCCCCCTCCACCTCCGCTATTGGCCCAGCAGTCTCCAGTAGGCATCAGCGGCGGCTCCGCCTCTGCTCCACCACCTCCTCCTCCTCCTCCCCCTCCCCCTCCCGGCCCCCCTCCCCCTCCAGAGCTGGATGGTTTTGGGGGAGGCGGAGACTCTCCTCATTCGCCGAGTCCCGGCGGGAAGTCGGCGCTGCTGGAGCAGATCAGAGGAGGGGCCCAGCTGAAGAAGGTGGAGCAGAACCACCGAGCGCCGGCCTCCGGCATCGGACGAGACGCCCTGCTGGACCAGATCCGACAGGGAATCCAGCTCAAGAACGTAAGACGTGAAACGTATATCATTGTCTGATAAATGAGAAATAAAGTGTTCCTGCTTTGGTTTTGCTCAACACTGTGGTTTCTGTGGTTGAACAAACCTGTAACCGTCTGTGTGTCTCCAGGTGTCGGACCTTCCAGAGTCCGGCCCTCCAACCTCGGCTCCCACCGCGGGCATCGTCGGCGCTCTTATGGAGGTGATGCAGAGGAGGAAGGTCATCCACTCCTCAGGTAACTGCAGTCCGTAGTACCATGTGACCCCGACGTCCAGGCTTCCTGTGACAGAGACACTCTGACACTTAAAGGAATAGTTTCACACTTTAGGAAACTTACTTATTTGCTTTTTTGTTGAGAGTTGGACAAAAACTAGAAACATGGAGGAAACATCTAACAGAATCTGCCCTCCTGCACCTCCACAGCTCAGTAATTAACATGTTTTATGTTGTTTGTTGCACAAAAAGAGCCAGGCTAGCAGTTTCCCCTTGTTTCCAGTCTTTATGCTAAGCTAAGTTAGCCAGCTGCTGGCTGTAGCTTCACATGTAGCAGCGAGTGGTATCTTTCAAGTCTCTGGACTCAAACACTCTTTCACTGTGTCTTTCTTTTGATTCTTCCCCCAGACGAAGACGAGGATGATGACGAAGACGAGGACTTCGAAGACGACGACGAGTGGGACGACTAGAGCAGGTTCCCGGTCCCTCCAACGTATCTTCCAGCATCTCACTAAAATTGTAATGTAAATGTTGTATGAACTGGCTGTATATTTATTTTTGCTTTCTGTTTTTTTATTATTCTAATTAATCTGTGCAATACCTCATCCGTTAAATCTGTAACGTCCGTCCCGTCATCGTTAGAGACTCGACATCCTGTCGTCAGAAAGCACTTAACGCGCGGAGACGCGTCAGTAATCGGAGACTTGAGCTGAGCGGAAGCTTCACGTGGGAAACACTTTTCTGTTTTTCATCCCTTGGTGTTTCCGTTCCTCTTCAGACTGAGAAGGGAGACGTACGCGCGACCAAACAGGCAGGATCCTCTTTGTGTTGGACGGCCGTCGGGTTAAATGCCAGATAACACTATTTTCTTACCGTGCTTCTTTTCGTACCTCCGAGTTTCTAATAAATCGTAGTGTAGTCGTGTTATTTTTTCATAAATACTTTGACCAAAACGCGGCGTCTCGGTCGCCTCACTTTTGTTTTTTATTAAATTAAAAGCCGTTAATTTGCACACAGTTTACATGAAGGTTCAGTTTTGTGTTTGTTTTGTTTCTGGTGTGCGTTTGTCAAATAATTAGTGTTTGATTTCAAGCAGGCTTCAGCGGCACTTTGAAAAGCTCGAGGTTTCGTAAAATCAGTTCAAACGTGGCTTAAAACAAAAACATGCCTGCATTTAACTCCCGGTGGCGTTTGTGAAATGATTCAGTTTTGTTCTTGTCTGGTTGGTTGTTTTTGTTCCTGCAGGAGGAAACGTGGACGGCGCTCTGCTCAGTGCTTCAAATACCACAAAACAACTAAAAGATTTACGAAGTCTCACTCGTCCTCTTCCGTCGTTCAGTTAACAAGCTATCGTTTTATGCAATGCGACTGTAAATGCCGCCTTTATGGAGAATAATAATTTAAAAAAAGCAAATAATAAAAACCAAAGTGGCATTATGAAGCGGCTCGTGGGTTTGGCGACGCCTGTGGCGAAGAAACGACCAACGCTCGTTTTAGAAAGAGTTTTACGTCCTCCAGCGAGGCTTAATGCTGCAAGAGAAGCCGAGATACTGACAGAACCTGTGAAGGGGGGGGGGCGATGAAAATACTAAATTGTATACTTAAATAAATGTTAATATTTACAGAGAAATGTCTCGTTTCTTTATTGCTCTGTAGAGAGACGCGTCCTGTTGCGTCCGCTCAGATCCACTGAAGAGAAACACGGTGTTTTGTGTGTGTGTGTGTGAGATGTTTTTGTGAGTGTTTTTGTTTTATTGGAGATAAATGTCTCTCTTGAATGTCGTTTCCTCAAAAATATAAAAAGCTGAGTTCAGAGACTTACAGACTCGGCTCCATTAGTTCTTGGTTGCATTTGAAAGCAGAAAACAACATTAGATGAAGATGGCCTCCATCCTGCAGGTCTTCCTCGTTTAAATGAAACAAGCTGCTGCAAACTGGCAACGTTTACACACATGCAACTGTTTTTCTCATGAATCTGTGAAACTGAATATAAAGTGTAACCAAATCCAAAAATGACTTTTCAACCCAAGAAATAGAAAAACCACAACAACCAAAGCTTTAATCCAACCAGCAGAAGAAACCCTGTCCTGGACCGACGTCTTATAGAGTTGAGTATCAACATACAAATGTCCCAGGAGGACCTGAAGGCCACAATTGCCTTTGTAGCTGAATTAATAAAGATGTGACGTAAACATTCATCTTTAAAGAACATCATTCTGATAATGAGTCAGAAGAAATCTTTCCTTTCAACCTTTCAACAGTTCAGTTTTGAGTATTTTCACACAGTAACAACATGTGACCGTCTGCTGCTGCGCCGCGCGACCGGTTCAGTGAGAGACGCTTCAAAAGTGACATTTAGTGTGAAATAAAAAAGAAATCTTTCAGTACACAGTGAGAACAGTTCAGGTGTGAGCGGCAGGTGAGTTCAGGCCTGTGACAGATCCACCTGCAACGACAAACATCACACGTTAAGTTACTGACTGTTTCAGAACAGGTAGATTATAGATTAGTTAACTATGATCGGTCTGGATTTTGGCTTTTGTCTGTTTCCACCACAGAAAACGTTTCTCACTGATGGTTTTCTGACTCGTCTGGAGGCTTTATGGGATTCAAAACGCTCGATTTGGTTCATGATTTATGGATGGGTTTGTTTTCAAGATCATGTTGTGATCGTTGCTGTTTATTGTACAAATACTCGTGAGGCTCATTTTAGAAATACAACTCTACTCTGTCGAGCACTTTATACACAAACTGTATTGTGTTTGTTAAAGCTAATGGAAATACTCGTCTGCTCTCTTCCCAGCAGCCCTCATCAGTCTTATCACACGGCAGTGAAGATGTCAAACTATTTATAACCTGACGGAGAGTGGAGGAATTCACAGGGTGACGGGGGGGGGGGGCGACTGATGACAGCAGGCGTTCTCACTGAGGCCGTCTAATGGCTTTTGGAGGCTAAATTATTATCTGCTGCGCTTTCACTCAAGCTAAACGAGATTCCTTCAGACCTCAAACGTAGAACCGCCGGGAAGTCTTACCCTTTTTAAGGACCCGATGCTGCTTCCGCGAATTGCCGCCATCAGGTCGTCGCGGCTCGACCTCTGCGGCGGCGGCGGGCGTGACGATTCGTCTCGCCTCCTCTGCAGCGACGGCTTCAAGCCGCTCTTCTGGTCTTTGAGGATGTCTGCGCTCTCCTTTTCGTTGGCGCCGTTCTTGAGCTTCTTCGACTTGGGTTTCCGTTGGTTTGACTGAGTCTTGGTGGCGTTGGAGCCTTCGTGCTGTTTGACCATTTGGACGATCTTCCTCGTTGGCGGGTCTAGAGACGGAGGAGGAGGAGGATTTCTGTTCTGGTTTCCAACAGTCTTGGGTGATTGTGACGGTTTCTTCGGTGGTCTGTTTTCTGTAGATGAACCAGAACCTGACACTTCTGGAGGACTCTGTTCCCTCTTCTGTTGGAGCCTCCTCTGTCGCTGTTGGTCCTGGTTGCGCGTCAGGATGCCGGTCGCTGTCATCCTCGGGCCCGGGAGGTCGAACTGGTAGCCGAGCTTGAGCAGAGTGGTGTTTTCCCTCATCAGCTGGACCATCTCCATCTCCACCTTCCCCCCGCAGATGTGCCTCTGGTTGTGGAAGCGAAGCTCCACCAGTGTCCTGTTGTGCTGCAGCGCCGCCAGCAGAGCCAGGATGCCCTGACCGGACACAAAGTTGGACTCGACGTTCAGGTTCCTGATGAAGCGGTTCTCACGGAGCATCTTGGAGATGGCGAAGGCCACCCGGTCGTCAGCGTGGGTGTTGGCGAGGCTGAGCACGTGGACGTGAGTGTTTGTGCACAGCGCCTCAGCGAAACGAAGCAAAGTGTCCTGGGAAATGTCTTCAATGTTGTTGAGGTTGACTTCGCTGACGGTGGGATCGTCACACAGGATCTGCTCCAGGGTTTCGTCGATGGCGATCGGGTTCCCGCTCGGTCTGTCGGAGGCTGAGTTCAGGTTTTGGTCTGTGGTTTCCGTCGCCTTTGATTCGCTCCTCGAGCCTCTCGGCAGCCCGTTCTTCTGAGGACATTTACTCCTGATCGGCGCCTCCTTTTTACACTCATCTTTCTTTTCTGCATCGTATTTGCTAAAGACGCTCTGCGCTTTCTTCCCCTTGTGCGGAGTCTTCTTCCTGTCGCTGTCGCTGGTGGTCACTCGCTCCCCCCTGCTCTTATCTGGGCGTCCGTCCTGCACATTAAAACAGGGTTGACAATTAGGTCAAACCCTGACATTCTGCAGCCTCTGACTTTTAATTAAGAACCCACTCCAACACCGGCAGGCCGTCATTAAAGCTGGCGTTTCTCAGACAGCCTTTATTTTTAGACTTCCAGCAACACTCGACACTTTCTACATCACACATTATACATGAGTTTATGTTTGAACATGATCAAATGTACCTGATATTATAGAGGCCAACATAAACATAGCATAATCGCTTCATATGGAAACACACTGGATTTTTTTTAAATAGCACAAAGTGTATCACAGTGATTTAGTGTTGAACTTTAATTTAGTTCGAGGACTTGTGAGGGACAGATAAATAGTCAATAAATAGAAAAACATAAAGGCAATAGTATTATGCAGCTGTTGTGACTGAGTGGGACCGACCACGACAAGTAAACTGATCTTCATGTGAAAAATAGCTGGAGTGCTCCTTTAATCCCAAGTCTATCTAAGTGCTGTCAAGGCGTTGATCTAGAGGAGTTCTTGTCACTCAAATAATTTAATTCCTTAAAATACCACACATGTTGTCCGTGCGTGATCATATTCCTGAAAAGTTTATAACAACATAAACATGTTAATATGTTTCTGTGCGCGGCCTTTTCCAAAGTTAAATTACAGAGTGACTTAAGACTAAACCCCCTTTTTTGAGGTCATATGTTCAGTCACTTTATCACACTATCAGCTGATTCTAGTCCCGGTCCATCTCTAATCTAATCTCCAGAGAAAGTCCAGTAATGGAAAAGAAAAACAAAGAGTCTGTGACTTTGTTTTGTACTTCAACCCCCTAACAAAGTACAAGTCAGCTTCACGTTCGCTCTGATCTGATCTACTGAGACAAATAACAACAGAAATCAAAGAGGTTGAGCAGAATGAGTTGAAAACAGAACATTTCTCTAAATACATACAAATGAATGTGTTACGATGAGAGACTCCTTTCAAATGATGTGTTGTTGGCTAAATGTAGTGTGGTGGTGCTGGTGTTCATGGAAATTAAAGGTCGCTTTGCATCACTGTCTCAAACTGCTGCAGTTTCAGGATGATTTCTGTCCCTCTATAGGCAGCTTTTGGTTTTAGTTACTTTCTCTTGAAATCAACCTGCAGTGACTTGAAACTGCAAAGAGATAATCCATGAAAGCGTTTTTGGTTACAGATCATCATGTGGTTATACCTCTGTGAGACCTTTTTAGTATTTAAAATCTAACCCAGAAGATAATAAACAAACATGGAGGTTTTGAAAAGGAAAATGTGAATTTGGGATCTTCTGATATCTCAGATCCTGATCTCAGTTCTTTAAGGCATTAACTGTGTTGCCTCACGACGACAACAAAAGGTTTCGGCACACCTACTTTCAAAAGAACTGATGGATGATTTGGAAAAGGATGAGCAGGGATGTGGATTATACAACAATGATGCTTAAAGTGTGTAGAAAACCTGCAGCCGTCCCCTCTCACCTGCCCGGTGTTGGACGCCATCTTCTCGTCCTCCAGCAGCTTCTTGTTCTCGTCCTCCCAGTATTTCTGCAGAGCGTCCCTGTCGAAGGTCCCCGTTGGGGTTTTGGCGGTCTGGTCTTTCTGCCTCAGGCCGATGGGGACGTTGTCGTCCAGGTCGGCCAGCTCCCTCTCCAGCTCCTGGAGCTCCTCGGAGGACAGGGTGGCCAGCAGCTCGTCTTCATCCACCTCCTCGTACTTCTTCAGCTCCCTGCCGTACCCAAAGGTACTCATGCTTCTGCGCTCGTTTCGGACTCTGAACACTCAAATCTCTAACTTTATCTCCTTTTCCTGCACTTATATCTCCTTGTGTACCTGGTTAAAGCTTCCCTGAGTTGTTCTGGCCTTCCTGCTTGAGTCTTTTGCTCAGTGACTTGTCCTCCATCAGATTCATCAGAGTCCTCCTTCATCTACTGGTTCCAGCTGCCAGGGAGGAAGGGGAGGGCCGCCATGCCCCTGATGGTCCTTTCTTTTTTTAGGGTGTTGGGTGGAGGTGGGGGGGTCAGTGAGATAGGTTTACTGCAGGAATGTGAGCCCTTTGAGTGGCCTGCGCTGAGAGCTCAGGGAGAAGCTTTGCGGCGTTACGCAACATGTCAGGACACAGGAACACGCCGTGGTTGTGGTGTTGTCGGGGAAACGCTTGTTCTCCCTGAAGGATGGAGGGATTATGTACAGTACACCACTCTTTAATAATCCTCATCTTTCTTGTGGACATTTGGTGGAACCAAAACAAAGCAGTGCTTTTCTTATCAAGTCGTGTTGCTGTGTGAGTTGAGACTGAAGCAGTCTGATCTTTATAATCAACAATCAACTCAACCTTTAAGCCAACATGAACAAGAAGCCCTTAAAGTGCTCTGAACACAATTTCTTGACAACTGAGCAAACTCCATCTGCTGCTGATGACTGAGTGACATGACAGAAAGCTCCAGAACAGCTGCTCCTGTCATGTCACTCAGTCAGCTGCTGCTGTTTCCCAGGTCAAGAACGATGATTAGATATAATCTAATACAATACATCAACATCCAGAAGCAGCACCGCTAACTTCAGCAGATTTGGGTACAAAGAAGTTTGTTTACAGTTTGTCTTCTGTTCGTCCAATCGTCCGACTGCTCGTGTTTCTGTCGCTGTTACCAGATCGCTGATGTTAACTTGTTATTATCACTGATTTAAATGATGGAAGCAACGATGAAAACAAGACCCAAAGTGTGTGTTACTGGACTTTAACAATCACAATCCACAGTCCACAGAGCGTCTGCTTATTTACCGCAGCGCTGTTGTATTGAATCCTACCACGTAGCACAGGTGTTGTCATTATTGTGTCCACCCCTGTAGTTGGGCACACACGGACAACATTTGTTGTACGGTTGCCGAGACAACCCTCAGCGCTCAGCAACAGCGTGCGTCTGTCACCGAGGATGTTTAACAAGCTGCTTGGAAGTCGGATCACGTTGCACTTCTGAAGTGAAAACACTCGTTACATAACGGCACTCTGATCCCGGAGCTGCTGTTACGGTTGACCTTTGACCTTTGACCTCGATTATTGCTGATTAGCGTCTGTCGTCTGTGGCGGTGCCGTCCAGACCGGCGATGGAAGCAGGTTCATGATCATGAATCTCCTTCCTCCCAGTTCAGATCTACAAGACTCGACGTGCGGAGAGATTATCCATCACAGTTTGGTTAACGTCGGGTTAACCTTCTACACGGAGTCCCAGGCCTCAACGCAAACCTTTCTGATGCTCTTCTTATGGTTTCCCCCTCTGAAACACATCATGCTCGGCTGTTTCTTGAACATAACGGTTAAAAAAAATGTCCCAGATGTGTGAACGACCAGACGGAGTCGCTGTAGATATCTCAACCAATCCAATGGATTGTTTTGTAACAAGGTCAATGATGCGATCAAAAAGGGATTTAAAGCTGCATTGATCAAACTTTTTATTTTAACAGCGGATCAACAGTTCATGTGTAATGTTAAACTAAGCTTTACTGAGCTTTTTGTGCCTTTTTTAGCTCCTAGTTTTGGTTTTACAGCACATTTACTGTCCGGTTCTCTGCGTTTTCAGCTAACAAGCTCTGTGTTTGCTGAAAGTTAGCAAGTCGCTAACATGTGTTAGCATGTGTAACGAGGTGTTTTCAGCTCCAAATGGCCAAAAATTCCAATTAATGTTGCTTTAACATTAATACAAACATAAACACAATCAGCTGTTGCCAGAGGAGCGGTGCTCCAACATGGCGGCTGGACGGGGGGGGGGGTTTAATTGTCTCCCTCTTTGCTTTGTTTTATCACATTAACACACCTGCTGGTCGCAGCTGCCTCCGATCTGACCTGGCTTCAAGCAGCCGTCAACAGTTTGGAGGTCGTTCAAAACAATGTGACCTCTGCCTGTTATCAGGTTCTCGGGTGACCTGCCAGGATGTGGAGCCACGTTGTTGCTGTTGTTGTTTTGTAGGTCAGGAGGTTAAATTCAGAGTCAGTTTGCCACCTCCTCACTGTGTTTACTGTCATTGTGTCATTAGAAACCGCTACGGCTGATTGTTACAGAACTCGTTTGTTTTGCTGCAGTTCCTCTAATGGCCACCAGACGGAGCAGAAACCCACCTTCTGCCTGGAAAGACAAAGTCAAAGCATTATTTCACGCCACCACTTTGCTCCGGACTGAAATCTCTCGCCAGCTGTTGGGTGGATTGCCAGAAAACTTGGTTCAGACATTCATGGTTCCCAGAGGATGAATTTGAATGACTTTGGTGATCCGCCACCAGCAGGTCAAACTGTCACTTATCCAGTGAAATATTTCCACATGTAACACATGAATTGGCCCAAAATGACATTCATGGTTCCCAGTGTATCATAAAAACTTTAATAATACACAGTACAAATATAATTCTCAAATAGAGGCCGGGACCTTTATTTACCTCCACTGCAGGCTTATCTTGGAGAGCAGCCATTATTTCTTATTTCATGTGTTTAATAAGTATGCTTGATCATATATTCTATCAGCACAACAACAGTCTGCTGCAAACACCTTCTCAGTTTAACACTGATGCTGTTTTCATTCACTAATGAGTTCTAATCACTTCTACTTGGCTGTTTTTTAATCACTATTTAGCTGCTAACAGTAAAACCTGAATCTTCTTGTAGAGGTTTCAAAGCAAAGGGTAACGCCACCAATTCTACACGTCAAAGTCTGTGTGAAACAAGTTGTTTCAAGTCTTTTGTGGCTCCAGATGTCACTTGAATCATTGTTGGTTGAGATTAGCAGACCTCTGTAGCCTCCTTATCTGCTGCAGGCTAGCAGCTCAGGGCTATGTTAGCATCTACTAGCATAACACACAAATCTCTGAAAAGTCAACTTGGAACAGGAGGAAGTATTCCCTCGGAGCCAGTGGAAGGCTTTTAATCTGAAACATCGACACTCGAGTCACCTGACACAGGGATCAATAACTAACTGTAGATGTTTTACAGCTGGGACAATGATCATCTTAGTTAATGCACTTTCGAGCAGCGTTAAAATAAAAACCGAGTTTACAGTCTTGCAGTACAGATCAGGGCCTGCATTCATCAAACTGCTCCACTTTTGGACTTGAATCTTTCACTTTTGCTTCTGCTCACAAACTTTAGAATCAAATCTATTTATCAAATTTCTTTTGTCTTAAAAATCCTCTGAAACGTGGTCTGGAAGGACTGTAGATAACAGTGAATAAGAAAACTGAATGATTTCAGCCATATTCCGACTTTTTCATCCCTACTTTGTTAGATTGTTGTTAATCTCTCATGTTAATGACAAAATATTAAAGATTTCACACAAAAAAAAGCTTTTTTAGCTGAAAAAGATACCAGTGAGTTAAATGTAAGCATGAACAATAGGGTGGATGTCAGGTAGCAGTATGTACCCCATGTTGTTTTAGTGTTTAACGGTTTATTATTAAGAGGAAGTGAAACATTTGACATCGGACGTCGGAGAGTCTCCGCCAACTAACCTTCACAGACAGACAGACAAATGTCTTTCATGAGATTTCATACTTTTTAGTTGTTTGTCAAGATCGTTATGAAGTTTATGAACACTATTTCCATTTGTGAGCAGCTTCTCCATCTCCTTTGAGCATTGCATTCTGGGAGAATAGTATCCATTCTAATCGCCGTATTCAGTGTACATGTCTGGTTTGAGTATAATTAATTTAGTTCATTTCCACTGTGAACATACTATATACTGAAACACAATTAGAATAAGTATCTAGTATGTTTTAGTATTGATTGAGAACGCTGCTTGTCTCTGGTTCCTGCTCAGAGCGCACACTTGAAAGTAGGAGTGAGAAGCTTATTGCTCACACTTTGTGTGAATGTTAGATGTCTGATAAATACAGGCCCTGAGTGAAAGATGAGGTAGAAACCCTCCTCCGCTCGGCTCAGTCCTCCCTGCAGATGTTCTCCTTGAACAGCAGGTAGTCCTTCAGCCGGTTGGGCAGCTGGATGCACATCAGGGTGCTGCAGCTCAGGTGTTTCCTGATGGCCACTCTGCTCAGGTGAGACAGAGAGCGAGGGTTACCTGCATCACAGGAGAACAGCAGTTTGTACCAAAGCGACAGAAAACATGTCGACGAAGCAGGAAGAGCACGTCGTTCCTCTGGTTCTTTAATCTGATCTTTAAGTTGTAGACTCACGCGTGGTCTTGTGAATGTGAGGCCACTCCTTGTGTTTCTCCAGGATCTTGGTCAGTTTACCGCAGAGAGAAACCTGAGCGACGTAGTCGAGGAGGATCGACACGACTCGGCCCACCAGGTTCATCAGACAGGAGACGCTGACGAAATCACAAAACTGGACGACATTTGACACGGACAGGTAGTTAACTGTAGAGGAGGTAACACTGCACTTGTCTGGTGGAATTTACATTATTTACACAGTCAAATTCACACTTATTTGACTTAAGATGATAAATACTTGTACTTTGATATCAGTATGAAGCCCTTAAAAATCCTCTGGTGGAGACGAATGTTCTGCTCCGTTTAGTTTGAAGATGATTTATTTTGACAAAACAGAAATCAGAAGTCTTGTCTACCTGCTGTTCGACAGCATGAGAATGAGCTTTCACGCACATTTATTGATGTAAACATTCCTTGTGAGATGAATGGACATTCGAATGTGTGTTCCCCATTTGCATCTTATTAGGTTTAATTTTCAACATTAGCCAGTAAATAAATGTTAAAATAGCTGCAAATCAATGCACTGATCAGATTAAAATGTTGATCTGATATGAATCTTAAACTGATGTGAGGTGATCAGCTGATCACCTGTTGAACTACACACAGACTGCTCACTGTGCTGCATTGATGATACAGAGTGATGTCTCTTTTCAAACACAAACAATCTTTAGCCGCATTTCCAATTAAGTTATTTTACCCCAAAAACTCTCTGCTCGGGGGGGAACTTTGTTGCTTGAGCTGGCAGCGCTGAACATTTGTGATTGGTTGGCTGATTGTTTTCAAATCTGCAGCTGCATACCAGTTTGTTTTTTGTTCAATGCAATGGAGCTGCAGAAGAAAGCACACCACAGATGGAGCAGCGACAAAGTCCAGGACTTATTGAGCTCCTTCATGCTTACTGTTGTTGCACCGGCGCACAAATAATGAAGCCGCTCAGTCGCTTTACATGGCGTCACATGACGTGTAAAAACAGCCGGCGCTTTCTCGTGTCAGCGGAGTAGCTTGGCAAGTCTTTGCAGTGGAAACTAAGTCAACAACGAGCTGAAGGAACTTTTTAGTTCCTTGAAAGGATGTTCCTGGGACTAAAAGTTCCCACACAAATGAATCTTAACAACCCGAGTTTCATAAAGTTTCAAATTCATTGCATCACGTCTACAGTAAGAAGAGTGTCGGTAAAACTCACCGCAACTCTTTCCTCCGGATGCTGTGAGTAACCAGACTCAGTATCCAGGTCCTCCCAGTCGTCGTCATGGTTACAGCAGAAGCACTTCTCAGCATCGTAGCCGCTGTTGAGCAGCAGCCTCATCATCACCTCGTCCTTCAGGCAGTACTGCAGCGCCGTGGGGAACACCGTGTCGCTCACCACCGTGAAGTAGCAGTTCACGTCCGCTTTGGCCTCCAGGAGCAG